>JAMPIV010014561.1:0-251771 GCA_024509875.1 Oreohelix idahoensis
GAATGGACACCGCCTTGTTCACAACTGAAACTCACAGCTCTGCAATCAAAGTATTGGCTATGTGTCAAAATTCTATTCTCTACCCACGTCTGGACACAACACGGACACAACAACCACATCATACAGACAGGTCAGATCTCTCTGACCAAACAGCACATTTACCATGGTGGTTTTACATCAGATAGGTCCTCCCAGACTATAGATTCTGAAAAATATTTATTAGTTTCCTTCCCTAAAAGTGGATAGGTAATATGTTTCATTATTCTCAACACTTGATCTGTCTTTCCTAACCCTTGCTGGAGTTTATGTATATTGTTGGTCCCTAGACCCTGACTTGGGCGGGGGGTCTAGAGCAAATCCCTACTTGTTTGTAAGGCTAGATTATGATATGGCAGTATCAAATCACTCGAACATTAAACAATATTCAAAATATACAAAGAAATAATTTCAATCTTACCAGATTATGAATAAAGAACACAGAAATGCTAGCAAAACTCAGCTGAGCTGCTGGCTATAGTATGGCGTCCCTGAACTTATTTCACTTTCTTTCATTTGGAAATCACCACACTTTAAAATACTGTGTCTATCATCGAACAACTATTGAGGAATGGCCCCACTTGCGCGTCTGAGCGCCGATAAAATGATTGTCTGTGGCCAATCACTGCCTAGGTTTATTTCAAATTCAAATTTCCTACCCTAAAGTCATTTCAGTCATGCTTCAGTCAAGTATGGATGTTTATCTGTTAGTCTGTCCGTCTCTACTTGTTTTTTTTTTCAAAACGTACTTGATTTTTGAACCAACCTTTCTCTCCCCTCCAAAATTTTGTCGTTAAAAGTTATATTTAGACACAGCTCCCACCAATGTCCCTTCGCTTCCCTACTAAGTAGATTTGAACACCTGCGTCTCGAGGTCGTGTTTTTTTGTGCAAATAGCGACACTTTTTATTCCATACAGTCTGTCACTGATGTGAACAACACTGTCTTTTGTCATTATCTTCAATATTATCTATTTGTCTGTAAAATTAAGAACATATTAGTTCACTGCTCAGAATGGGCCATCCGGCCAGCTAATTTTTATATTCCTAACATTAATATTACGAAAAAGTTACTTTTTAATTTTTGTAATATTCCAAACATCTGCGTTCTGCCGATGAATTCAAATCAAAGGCTTGGTATCGCAAAAAGCGACCAATAAATGACTGTGGCGTAACATATCCAAGGTCCCTTCTGTCGAGTTCCTTGCTTTATGTCAACTTGGGAAACGTGACTTTTCTCCGTTTCCCCCCCAATTGCGTCTCCTTAGCCTTTCTAGTCTCACGCAATCTTTCCAGTCATATTTTTTTCCTTTTATCCGCCGTTCCCCTCCTGTCTAGCAAGTCAATTTTTATGGAGGGTGATGACCCGCGGTCTGGGCGATCATGTACTATCAGCAGCCTACGCATTATGTTTTCATCCTTACATGTTATCTTTGGAGGTATTTTACCGTTGTATCTCTGTCAATTTCACTACAAGATGTTTGAGACGCATACTAAATTATGATAATTTACTTGAAGTATTTCTAATATTCCAGTCGAAGAATGCAGACTTCTACTCTCAGTATGTGACAGAGGATTTTACTATGTATGTCAATCGCAAGCGTTTGGATTCATGCCATGGTAACCATCTGGAGATACAAGCTATAACTGAGCTATTCAATAGGCCTGTGGAAGTATACCAGTACAGTTTAGGTAATTACTTGTCCTCAGTCCTGTAGAATGTACATAATATTAAGCACAGTTGCAATATTCTTTTTCCATTCAGTTATCTGAAGGTTATCCTTTCAGCTTGTAATATCATATTTATGTAGAGGTATGTTAAGATACCTAACATGTAACATGTATGGAATTTTGTGGACTCTGACGAAATGACTTATCTTCTTCTTACACTCTCAGGTATCAACTTGAATATTATCTTCTTCTTACACTCTCAGGTATCAACTTAAATATTTTCTTCTTCTTACACTCTCAGGTATCAACTTGAATATTATCTTCTTCTTACACTCTCAGGTATCAACTTAAATATTATCTTCTTCTTACACTCTCAGGTATCAACTTAAATATTATCTTCTTCTTACACTCTCAGGTATCAACTTAAATATTTTCTTCTTCTTACACTCTCAGGTATCAACTTGAATATTATCTTCTTCTTACACTCTCAGGTATCAACTTAAATATTTTCTTCTTCTTACACTCTCAGGTATCAACTTGAATATTATCTTCTTCTTACACTCTCAGGTATCAACTTAAATATTTTCTTCTTCTTACACTCTCAGGTATCAACTTGAATATTATCTTCTTCTTACACTCTCAGGTATCAACTTGAATATTATCTTCTTCTTACACTCTCAGGTATCAACTTGAATATTATCTTCTTCTTACACTCTCAGGTATCAACTTGAATATTATCTTCTTCTTACACTCTCAGGTATCAACTTGAATATTATCTTCTTCTTACACTCTCAGGTATCAACTTGAATATTATCTTCTTCTTACACTCTCAGGTATCAACTTGAATATTATCTTCTTCTTACACTCTCAGGTATCAACTTAAATATTTTCTTCTTCTTACACTCTCAGGTATCAACTTGAATATTTTCTTCTTCTTACACTCTCAGGTATCAACTTGAATATTATCTTCTTCTTACACTCTCAGGTATCAACTTGAATATTATCTTCTTCTTACACTCTCAGGTATCAACTTGAATATTATCTTCTTCTTACACTCTCAGGTATCAACTTGAATATTATCTTCTTCTTACACTCTCAGGTATCAACTTGAATATTATCTTCTTCTTACACTCTCAGGTATCAACTTGAATATTATCTTCTTCTTACACTCTCAGGTATCAACTTGAATATTTTCTTCTTCTTACACTCTCAGGCATCAACTTAAATATTATCTTCTTCTTACACTCTCAGGTATCAACTTAAATATTATCTTCTTCTTACACTCTCAGGTATCAACTTAAATATTATCTTCTTCTTACACTCTCAGGTATCAACTTAAATATTTTCTTCTTCTTACACTCTCAGGTATCAACTTGAATATTATCTTCTTCTTACACTCTCAGGTATCAACTTGAATATTATCTTCTTCTTACACTCTCAGGTATCAACTTGAATATTATCTTCTTCTTACACTCTCAGGTATCAACTTGAATATTATCTTCTTCTTACACTCTCAGGTATCAACTTAAATATTTTCTTCTTCTTACACTCTCAGGTATCAACTTGAATATTTTCTTCTTCTTACACTCTCAGGTATCAACTTGAATATTATCTTCTTCTTACACTCTCAGGTATCAACTTGAATATTATCTTCTTCTTACACTCTCAGGTATCAACTTGAATATTATCTTCTTCTTACACTCTCAGGTATCAACTTGAATATTATCTTCTTCTTACACTCTCAGGTATCAACTTGAATATTATCTTCTTCTTACACTCTCAGGTATCAACTTGAATATTATCTTCTTCTTACACTCTCAGGTATCAACTTGAATATTATCTTCTTCTTACACTCTCAGGTATCAACTTGAATATTTTCTTCTTCTTACACTCTCAGGTATCAACTTGAATATTATCTTCTTCTTACACTCTCAGGTATCAACTTGAATATTATCTTCTTCTTACACTCTCAGGTATCAACTTGAATATTATCTTCTTCTTACACTCTCAGGTATCAACTTGAATATTATCTTCTTCTTACACTCTCAGGTATCAACTTGAATATTATCTTCTTCTTACACTCTCAGGTATCAACTTGAATATTATCTTCTTCTTACACTCTCAGGTATCAACTTGAATATTATCTTCTTCTTACACTCTCAGGTATCAACTTGAATATTATCTTCTTCTTACACTCTCAGGTATCAACTTGAATATTTTCTTCTTCTTACACTCTCAGGCATCAACTTAAATATTATCTTCTTCTTACACTCTCAGGTATCAACTTAAATATTATCTTCTTCTTACACTCTCAGGTATCAACTTAAATATTATCTTCTTCTTACACTCTCAGGTATCAACTTAAATATTATCTTCTTCTTACACTCTCAGGTATCAACTTAAATATTATCTTCTTCTTACACTCTCAGGCGTCAACTTGAATATTTTTTTCTTCTTACACTCTCAGACATCAACTTGAATATTATCTTCTTCTTACACTCTCAGGTATCAACTTGAATATTATCTTCTTCTTACACTCTCAGGCGTCAACTTGAATATTATCTTCTTCTTACACTCTCAGGCGTCAACTTGAATATTTTCTTCTTCTTACACTCTCAGGTATCAACTTGAATATTTTTTTCTTCTTACACTCTCAGGCGTCAACTTGAATATTTTCTTCTTCTTACACTCTCAGGTATCAACTTAAATATTATCTTCTTCTTACACTCTCAGGCGTCAACTTGAATATTTTCTTCTTCTTACACTCTCAGGCGTCAACTTGAATATTTTCTTCTTCTTACACTCTCAGGCGTCAACTTAAATATTATCTTCTTCTTACACTCTCAGGCGTCAACTTGAATATTTTCTTCTTCTTACACTCTCAGACGTCAACTTGAATAGTTTCTTCTTCTTACACTCTCAGGCGTCAACTTGAATATTTTCTTCTTCTTACACTCTCAGGCGTCAACTTGAATAGTTTCTTCTTCTTACACTCTCAGACGTCAACTTGAATATTTTCTTCTTCTTACACTCTCAGGCGTCAACTTAAATATTATCTTCTTCTTACACTCTCAGGCGTCAACTTGAATATTTTCTTCTTCTTACACTCTCAGACGTCAACTTGAATATTTTCTTCTTCTTACTTACACTCTCAGGCGTCAACTTGAATATATTTTCTTCTTCTTACACTCTCAGGCGTCAACTTAAATATTATCTTCTTCTTACACTCTCAGGCGTCAACTTGAATATTTTCTTCTTCTTACACTCTCAGACGTCAACTTCAATAGTTTCTTCTTCTTACACTCTCAGGCGTCAACTTGAATATTTTCTTCTTCTTACACTCTCAGACGTCAACTTAAATATTATCTTCTTCTTACACTCTCAGGCGTCAACTTGAATATTTTCTTCTTCTTACACTCTCAGACGTCAACTTAAATATTATCTTCTTCTTACACTCTCAGGCGTCAACTTGAATATTTTCTTCTTCTTACACTCTCAGGCGTCAACTTGAATATTTTCTTCTTCTTACACTCTCAGGCGTCAACTTGAATATTTTTTTCTTCTTACACTCTCAGACGTCAACTTGAATATTATCTTCTTCTTACACTCTCAGGCGTCAACTTAAATATTATCTTCTTCTTACACTCTCAGGCGTCAACTTGAATATTTTCTTCTTCTTACACTCTCAGACGTCAACTTGAATATTTTTTTTTCTTCTTATTTTCTTCTTCTTACACTCTCAGGCGTCAACTTAAATATTATCTTCTTCTTACACTCTCAGGCGTCAACTTGAATATTTTTTTTCTTCTTACACTCTCAGACGTCAACTTGAATATTTTCTTCTTCTTACACTCTCAGGTATCAACTTAAATATTATCTTCTTCTTACACTCTCAGGCGTCAACTTGAATATTTTTTTCTTCTTACACTCTCAGGCGTCAACTTAAATATTATCTTCTTCTTACACTCTCAGGCGTCAACTTGAATATTTTTTTCTTCTTACACTCTCAGGCGTCAACTTAAATATTATCTTCTTCTTACACTCTCAGACGTCAACAATTTTTTTCTTCTTAAATATTTTTTCTTCTTACACTCTCAGACGTCAAACTTAAATATTATCTTCTTCTTCTTCAGGCGTACACTCTCAGACGTCAACTTAAATATTATCTTCAACTTGAATATTTTTTCTTCTTACACTCTCAGGACTTGAATATATCTTCTTCTTACACTCTCAGGTATCAATATTTTTCTTCTTACACTCTCAGGCGTCAACTTAAATATTTTTTTCTTCTTACACTCTCAGACGTCAACTTAAATATTATCTTCTTCTTACACTCTCAGGCGTCAACTTGAATATTTTTTTCTTCTTACACTCTCAGGCGTCAACTTAAATATTATCTTCTTCTTACACTCTCAGGCGTCAACTTGAATATTTTTTTCTTCTTACACTCTCAGGCGTCAACTTGAATATTTTCTTCTTCTTACACTCTCAGGCGTCAACTTAAATATTATCTTCTTCTTACACTCTCAGGTATCAACTTGAATATTATCTTCTTCTTACACTCTCAGGTATCAACTTGAATATTATCTTCTTCTTACACTCTCAGGTATCAACTTGAATATTATCTTCTTCTTACACTCTCAGGTATCAACTTGAATATTATCTTCTTCTTACACTCTCAGGTATCAACTTGAATATTATCTTCTTCTTACACTCTCAGGTATCAACTTGAATATTATCTTCTTCTTACACTCTCAGGTATCAACTTGAATATTATCTTCTTCTTACACTCTCAGGTATCAACTTGAATATTTTCTTCTTCTTACACTCTCAGGCATCAACTTAAATATTGAATATTTTCTTCTTCTTACACTCTCAGGTATCAACTTAAATATTATCTTCTTCTTACACTCTCAGGTATCAACTTAAATATTATCTTCTTCTTACACTCTCAGGTATCAACTTAAATATTATCTTCTTCTTACACTCTCAGGTATCAACTTAAATATTATCTTCTTCTTACACTCTCAGGCGTCAACTTGAATATTTTTTCTTCTTACACTCTCAGACATCAACTTGAATATTATCTTCTTCTTACACTCTCAGGTATCAACTTGAATATTATCTTCTTCTTACACTCTCAGGTATCAACTTGAATATTATCTTCTTCTTACACTCTCAGGTATCAACTTGAATATTATCTTCTTCTTACACTCTCAGGTATCAACTTGAATATTATCTTCTTCTTACATTCTCAGGTATCAACTTGAATATTATCTTCTTCTTACACTCTCAGGTATCAACTTGAATATTATCTTCTTCTTACACTCTAAGGTATCAACTTGAATATTTTCTTCTTCTTACACTCTCAGGCATCAACTTAAATATTATCTTCTTCTTACACTCTCAGGTATCAACTTAAATATTATCTTCTTCTTACACTCTCAGGTATCAACTTAAATATTATCTTCTTCTTACACTCTCAGGTATCAACTTAAATATTATCTTCTTCTTACACTCTCAGGTATCAACTTAAATATTATCTTCTTCTTACACTCTCAGGCGTCAACTTGAATATTTTTTTCTTCTTACACTCTCAGACATCAACTTGAATATTATCTTCTTCTTACACTCTCAGGTATCAACTTGAATATTATCTTCTTCTTACACTCTCAGGCGTCAACTTGAATATTATCTTCTTCTTACACTCTCAGGCATCAACTTGAATATTTTCTTCTTCTTACACTCTCAGGTATCAACTTGAATATTTTTTTCTTCTTACACTCTCAGGCGTCAACTTGAATATTTTCTTCTTCTTACACTCTCAGGTATCAACTTAAATATTATCTTCTTCTTACACTCTCAGGCGTCAACTTGAATATTTTCTTCTTCTTACACTCTCAGGCGTCAACTTGAATATTTTCTTCTTCTTACACTCTCAGGCGTCAACTTAAATATTATCTTCTTCTTACACTCTCAGGCGTCAACTTGAATATTTTCTTCTTCTTACACTCTCAGACGTCAACTTGAATAGTTTCTTCTTCTTACACTCTCAGGCGTCAACTTGAATATTTTCTTCTTCTTACACTCTCAGGCGTCAACTTGAATAGTTTCTTCTTCTTACACTCTCAGACGTCAACTTGAATATTTTCTTCTTCTTACACTCTCAGGCGTCAACTTAAATATTATCTTCTTCTTACACTCTCAGGCGTCAACTTGAATATTTTCTTCTTCTTACACTCTCAGACGTCAACTTGAATAGTTTCTTCTTCTTACACTCTCAGGCGTCAACTTGAATATTTTCTTCTTCTTACACTCTCAGGCGTCAACTTAAATATTATCTTCTTCTTACACTCTCAGGCGTCAACTTGAATATTTTCTTCTTCTTACACTCTCAGACGTCAACTTGAATATTTTCTTCTTCTTACACTCTCAGGCGTCAACTTGAATATTTTCTTCTTCTTACACTCTCAGACGTCAACTTAAATATTATCTTCTTCTTACACTCTCAGGCGTCAACTTGAATAGTTTCTTCTTCTTACACTCTCAGACGTCAACTTAAATATTATCTTCTTCTTACACTCTCAGGCGTCAACTTGAATATTTTCTTCTTCTTACACTCTCAGGCGTCAACTTGAATAGTTTCTTCTTCTTACACTCTCAGGCGTCAACTTGAATATTTTTTTCTTCTTACACTCTCAGACGTCAACTTGAATATTATCTTCTTCTTACACTCTCAGGCGTCAACTTAAATATTATCTTCTTCTTACACTCTCAGGCGTCAACTTGAATATTTTCTTCTTCTTACACTCTCAGACGTCAACTTGAATATTTTTTTCTTCTTACACTCTCAGGCGTCAACTTAAATATTATCTTCTTCTTACACTCTCAGGCGTCAACTTGAATATTTTTTTCTTCTTACACTCTCAGACGTCAACTTGAATATTTTCTTCTTCTTACACTCTCAGACGTCAACTTAAATATTATCTTCTTCTTACACTCTCAGGCGTCAACTTGAATATTTTTTTCTTCTTACACTCTCAGGCGTCAACTTAAATATTATCTTCTTCTTACACTCTCAGGCGTCAACTTGAATATTTTTTTCTTCTTACACTCTCAGGCGTCAACTTAAATATTATCTTCTTCTTACACTCTCAGACGTCAACTTAAATATTTTTTTCTTCTTACACTCTCAGACGTCAACTTGAATATTTTCTTCTTCTTACACTCTCAGACGTCAACTTAAATATTATCTTCTTCTTACACTCTCAGGCGTCAACTTAAATATTTTTTTCTTCTTACACTCTCAGACGTCAACTTAAATATTATCTTCTTCTTACACTCTCAGGCGTCAACTTGAATATTTTTTTCTTCTTACACTCTCAGGCGTCAACTTAAATATTATCTTCTTCTTACACTCTCAGGCGTCAACTTGAATATTTTTTTCTTCTTACACTCTCAGGCGTCAACTTGAATATTTTCTTCTTCTTACACTCTCAGGCGTCAACTTAAATATTATCTTCTTCTTACACTCTCAGGCGTCAACTTGAATATTTTTTTCTTCTTACACTCTTAGGCGTCAACTTGAATATTTTCTTCTTCTTACACTCTCAGACGTCAACTTAAATATTATCTTCTTCTTACACTCTCAGGCGTCAACTTAAATATTATCTTCTTCTTACACTCTCAGACGTCAACTTAAATATTTTTTTCTTCTTACACTCTCAGACGTCAACTTAAATATTATCTTCTTCTTACACTCTCAGGTGTCAACTTGAATATTTTTTTCTTCTTACACTCTCAGACGTCAACTTGAATATTTTCTTCTTCTTACACTCTCAGACGTCAACTTAAATATTATCTTCTTCTTACACTCTCAGACGTCAACGTAAATATTATCTTCTTCTTACACTCTCAGGCGTCAACTTGAATATTTTTTTCTTCTTACACTCTCAGACGTCAACTTGAATATTTTCTTCTTCTTACACTCTCAGGCGTCAACTTGAATATTTTTTTCTTCTTACACTCTCAGACGTCAACTTGAATATTTTTTTCTTCTTACACTCTCAGACGTCAACTTGAATATTTTTTTCTTCTTACACTCTCAGGCGTCAACTTAAATATTATCTTCTTCTTACACTCTCAGGCGTCAACTTGAATATTTTTTTCTTCTTACACTCTCAGACGTCAACTTGAATATTTTCTTCTTCTTACACTCTCAGGCGTCAACTTGAATATTTTTTTCTTCTTACACTCTCAGACGTCAACTTGAATATTTTTTTCTTCTTACACTCTCAATCGTCAACTTAAATATTATCTTCTTCTTACACTCTCAGGCGTCAACTTGAATATTTTCTTCTTCTTACACTCTCAGACGTCAACTTGAATATTTTTTTCTTCTTACACTCTCAGGCGTCAACTTAAATATTATCTTCTTCTTACACTCTCAGGCGTCAACTTGAATATGTTTTTCTTCTTACACTCTCAGACGTCAACTTGAATATTTTCTTCTTCTTACACTCTCAGGCATCAACTTGAATATTTTCAAAGAAAGCAGTGGTAAGCCTAAGGCTATTTGTATCTCCATAGAGTTTTTCTAGGATTGGTACCGGTGATGGCCATGTGTGCTTTCTCTGTTTCTCATGTATGTGTTGGGCATCGTTGAAGCAGATGTTCAGCAGTCATTTAAACGGTGCCACAGTTACACTCACGGGTAGTTACTATCTTTAGCTTGTTGAATAGATGGTATCCCAATCGTTGATGATCTAAGGTCGTTAACCATAACCAGGTGCAAGACATCAATCAATCAATACCCCGATTGATTAGCTCTCCGAGGAGCATAGGCCTTCAACAAACAACATGCCAAGTCTTCCTGTCCCGTGCCATCCGCTCAAGTTCTTCCATTTCTGGTGCTACCTGTGCAGTTTTCCCTTGTTCACATAGAGTGCGAACATTCCAGGTGCCAATCCTGGAGATTTCCTTAGACGAAAAAAGGTTAGTCAGCAACCCAGACTCCTTTCAGCTTTCTCTGTGTTGCTTCATGCGCCTCCTTTCCAGAGGACCTTCTGTCTTGGTCGGCTGCGTTGATTTATATTCTGTATTTGACTTGCCCATGTCTGTTGCAGTTTTTGTGGTAAAAAAGTTTTTTACAGGATGGGGTAACCAGCCCCATGCCCAACCCTCTTTAGTCGCTTTTTATGACATGCCTGGTAGGGTGCAGTGTTACTATTCTTTGCTCCCCTTTCGGGTCCCAGTAACACACTGGTGAGATGCAAGACATAGTAAAGATAATTTATTAAAGGTCGAAGCATTGAAACATGACTAGGCAGTAATATAGATCAAACTGGAGGAACAGACATTTTTTATTATTAAGGTGTTTGCTACTTTTCTTTGTAGCACGCCCCTTTCAACCATCTACCATATACATGGAGCTGTTGGTTATATCAGGATGTGTTTCATTTATCGTAATATGTTGTTTTTTTTTTTGGCATTTATTTTATACTACATTATCTCTATCAGTTATCTTTCCTTTTGTAGTTATAGTTCAACATGGTTTTATTATCCAAATAGGATATTGTCTAAACTGGTGTACATTTAATGTTCATTGGAGGATTATTTAGTCAAGTTGCATTTATCTGGGGTGAATCTTCCACCACTGTGGATTACTGGCTCACATCCTTATTTATTTATTATTATATTTTAATATCAACATCAAAATGAATAAGGCAAGAACAGCCTTTTTTAGCCTAAACAGCATCTGGAAGTCCTCTGAATACAGCACACGCACAAAATTAAGATTATATCAGAGCTGTGTGCTTTCTGTGCTTCTCTATGGTGCAGAATGCTGGAGAGTTACAGAGAAGGAAATGTCGAAATTGTCCTCTTTTCACACAACATGCCTAAGAAAAATTCACTGAATCTTTTGGCCGAATACCATCACCAACCAAGATCTGCTTACTCTGAGCAAGCAAGAGGACATGCACATCATCATAGCTGGCAGACGCTGGAGCTGGGTTGGCCATGTCCTCAGAAGAGACCCCGATGCCATCACAAGAACAGCTATGCTTTGGACCCCTGAAGGAAAATGAAAGAGAGGCTGACCAAAAACAACTTGGCGGAGGACTGTGGAGGCTGAGATGCAAAGAATGAACCAGAGTTGGGGCACTGTACGAAGGATGGCCACCGACCGAGCAAAGTGGAATCAATTTGTTGTTGCCCTACAAGACGCCACTAGGCGTGATGGCCACTGACTGCTTTGACGGTCGGCGGCTAAGGATCAAAGAAGAAGAAAAGAATATTTTAATATGTTAGCTTTTTTTTTTTTTTTTTTGTAATATAGTGTTTTATTAACTTTTGTATTTATGATGGGGTCTTAGTGCCTATGAGATTTTCTACACTCATTTCTACCTTGTGGTTACTACATTGTCAGTGAGAATCAGGAGGCAGGTGTATTGCAATAAATCAACTACACCATCTGTATTTCAGAACCTATGAACACTTTTGACACTGCCTACAAGACAGACAATCCTCCCATTCGTTTGAGTTACCATGGTAATGTACACTATAATTCAATTGTGGATCCATATTCAGCTTCCATAGGAGTAGGTCTTGGTTTGCCAGGTTTACAGCCAGGGGTAAGTTTTTTTAATTTTCATGGCCATTTTAGAAATGTTTTTTGGACTTTAATATGTTAAAAACATTTTTTAGTTTTATACGTTTCATTTAATAAAAATTGCCACATCCCTAACTGTAACAAATCATTGGTACATAGTGATATTTTCTTACTTAAAATATATCAGATCCATCTTTATGAATTTGAAAGTGTTTTAACTAGTCTGGTACCAGAGTAAAAAATGGAGGTGACATACTGTTGGATGTGGTTGTAACTAGGCTAGTTGGTGTACAAAGTTGTCTGAGATTACATGCTGTTGGATGGGTTTGTAACTAGGCTAGTTGGTGTACACAGTTGTCTGAGATTACATGCTGTTGGATGGGTTGGTAACTGGGCTAGTTGGTGTACAAAGTTGACTGAGATTACATGATGTTGGATGGGTTTGTAACTAGGCTAGTTGGTGTACAAAGTTGTCTGAGATTACTTACTGTTGAATGGGTTTGTAACTAGGCTAGTTGGTGTACAAAGTTGTCTGAGATTACATACTGTTGGATGGGTTTGTAACTAGGCTAGTTGGTATACAAAGTTGTCTACATGCTGTTGGATGGGTTGGTAACTGGGCTAGTTGGTGTACAAAGTTGTCTGAGATTACATACTGTTGGATGGGTTTGTAACTAGGCTAGTTGGTGTACAAAGTTGTCTGACATTACATACTATTGGATGTGGTTGTAACTAGGCTAGTTGGTGTACAAAGTTGTCTGAGATTATATGCTGTTGGATGGGTTTGTAACTAGGCTAGTTGTTGTACAAAGTTGTCTGAGATTAAATACTGTTGGATGGGTTTGTAACTAGGCTAGTTGGTGTACAAAGTTGTCTGAGATTACATACTGTTGGATGTGGTTGTAACTAGGCTGGTTGGTGTACAAAGTTGTCCATGCTGTTGGATGGGTTTGTAACTAGGGTAGTTGGTGTACAAAGTTGTCTGAGATTACATACTGTTGGATGTGGTTGTAACAAGGCAAGTTGGTATACAAAGTTGTCTGAGATTACATGCTGTTGGATGGGTTTGTAACTAGGCTAGTTGGTGTACAAAGTTGTCTGAGATTAAACACTGTTGGATGGGTTTGTAACTAGACTAGTTGGTGTACAAAGTTGTCTGAGATTACATACTGTTGGATGTGTTTGTAACTAGACTAGTTGGTGTACAGAGTTGTCTGAGATTACATACTGTTGGATGTGTTTGTAACTAGACTAGGTGGTGTACAAAGTTGTCTGAGATTAAATACTGGTGGACATGGTTGTAACTAGGCTAGTTGGTGTACACAGTTGTCAGAGATTACATACTTTTGGATGTGGTTGTAACTATGCTAGTTGGTGTACAAAGTTGTCTGAGATTACATACTTTTGGATAGGTTTGTAGCTAGACTAGTTGACATATCGGAGATTAAATACTGTTAAAAACCTACCCACCACACAAATATTTATAGAATGTGTGATTCCTATATACACACATTGGGATTCTTGCCGGTGCTACGGAGTTCGTGCACTGTGCTGAGATCCTCCTTGTGTGATATAAGGGAGGAGATCAGAGCACTGATGTAGTAGTCCGTGTGCAATGAAGATAGTCCATAAAACCAAACCAAACCAAATACTGTTGGATGGGTTCGTAACTAGACTAGATTATGCACAAAGTTGTCTGAGATTATGCTAGGCTTGTTCACACCATTTAGCACATACGCATAGCTCATCAACAAGACATCCCTATTTTATCTCTTGCGGTTGTAGTTTTCCTTGCTGATTATTTGTATCCTTTTATCTTTTGCAGTTGGCAGAGCGGAACTTGATGCATGACGCTGTCAAAAGTTCAGAGAACTTCCATATAGAACAGGTTAGTATTAGTTCCATATAAAAAAGTACTGTAGAAGCGTCTTAAATGGTTTTTTTTTTTCATTCACCCACTAGCATATAGATTTTAGCCATTTGTTCCAGTGCCATGTCATTTATAAAGTTGACTGTCAGAATTGTTAAAATGATCCATAGATTGATTGGGGCAGCCACAGTTAGCAGAAAAATTAAGGGTCTCTCTCTCTCCCTCTCTCTCTCTCTCTCTCTCTCTCTCTCTCTCTCTCTCTCTCTCTCTCTCTCTCTCTCTGTATATATATAGATATAAATATATATATATATATAGGAGTCTTCTTATGCGTAAGGAGCATCTGGCCACTGTAATAGTTGGCCCTCATGCATTAAGTCTGTGCCAAGGCATTTTATATACCTTTGCAGTGGTGGTTTTTGTGGCATTTATTTTTACATGATGAGATAGTACACCTCACATTTTTAGCCTTCAATCACATGCCTTATCATATTTATCTTCTTTTTCTTCTTGGATCTGTAGTCGCTGGCTGTCAAAGCAGTTGGTGCCTCTCATGCCTGGTGGCATCTTGTAGGGCAGCAAGAAACTGCTTCAACTTTGCTTGATCAGCGGCCATCCTTTGTGCAATGCCCCAGCTCTGGTTCATTCTTTGCATCTCAGCCTCAACATTTCTCCGCCAAGTTGTTTTTGGTCTGTCTCTCTTACGCTTTCCTTCTGGGGTCAATAGCATAGCTGTTCTTGTGATGGCATAAGGGTCTCTTCTGAGAACGTGGCCAACCCAACTCCAACGTCTGCCAGCTATGATGGTGTGCATATCCTCCTGGTTACTCCGAATAAGTAGTTCTTGGTTGCTGATGGTGTTTGGCCAAAAGATTCGGAGAATTTTCCTTAGGCAGATAGGAGGACAGTTTCGACATTTCCTTCTCTGTTACTCTCCAACATTCCGCACCATAGAGAAGCACAGAAAGTACACAGCTCTCATACAGTCTTAATTTGGTGTTGTGCTGTACTGGGAAGACTTCAAATGTTGTTGAGAATAGCAAAGGCTTTACTCATTCTGTTGTTAATGTCCTTGCTTGTTCCACCGTCAGGTGTTACTATGCATCCTAGGTAAGTAAATGTGTCTGTCTGTTCTAACTTCTGGTTTCTTACTGTTGTTGGCTCAGGATTGCCCACATTTAGTGTACAAAAATGCAGGGCTAAAATTCTGTGCTTTGGTTCTTGGCTCTCCCAAGGAATCATCATGCCCTGCACAGAGCCACTTTCAGCTCCCCTCACCTGTCATCAATTCATTGTTTGATCTGCTGCGCATAGTCAGCCAGGTAATAGCTGGAGTAAAGTCTGGAGGCTCAAGTGGTTCTCCCAGGCTTAGTGTACAGGGTTGGATTCTCTGCATGTTTCACCACAAGGAACTTTGATGATGCACCACTCTGATGTGGCTAGTCGATCCCTGAAGCATTGGCTAGGCAACTCAAATGTTGCCTGTTTCAAGGATGCATCGCTAGGAGGTGCTTAAGGCCTTGGTTAAATTCCTAACCTGGGAATTCATGCAAAGCAACATGAGTTCCTTCGCATCCCAACCACATATTAGTTGCCTCTTATTGCATGAAGAAACAGTAGACCTGTTCTTACTTTATCTCCTCAGAAACCCTGGGGAACTACACAAGACTGTCTTAACATTTTACTAATCTTATCTTACTCACTTGGTCATTCCCCTTCTACCGTGAGGTGTAGAGGTTCCTAACAGCTGTCTTCCTCCTGGCCTGGTTCCATTCTAGTCCTCGGTCCTTTAAAGATTGTATAATGTTGTCCTCCCAGCGGACTCTGGGTCGTCCTGGAGGTCTGGATCCCTGGCTCTTAGTTTCCCATGCTTGTCATGGTAGCCGATCTTTCTCCCATTCTGCAGACATGGCCAAACCATCTTAGTTGGGACTGTTCTATTTGGGTTTGCAAGGGTTGGGTTTTTAGGCCTTGCTAATCTTATCAACATTTGTAAATCTTCTCTATACAGCACAAACACCAAATTAAGATTAAACGAGAGTTTCGTACTTTCTGTACTTTTGTATGGCACGAAGTGCTGGAGAGTAACAAAAAAAAAGGAAATTTCCGATTTATCCTCTTTCCACACAACCTGCCTAGGGAAAATTCTTCAAATTTTTTTGGCCGAATATCATCTCCAACCCGGAACTGCTTACAAGGTGCTGTCAAAAAGGCATGCATACCATCTTAACAGGCAGACGCTGGAACTGGTTGGTCATGTCCTCAGAAGGGACCCTGACACCATCACCAGAACTGCTATGCTATGGACCCCAGAAGGCCGGCAAAAGAGAGGCAGATGAAAGACAACCTGGCGGAGAACAGTGGCGGCTGAGATATAAAGTATGAACCAGAGTTGGGGCACGGCATGAAGGATGGCCACTGACCGAGCAAAATGGGGACAGTTTGTTGCTGCCCTACAAGACACCACAAGTCGTGATGGCCACTGACTGTTTTGTCAATCAGGAGCTAAGGATCCAAGAAGAAGTTCTTACTTTATCTTCTCAGAAACCCTGGGGAACTACACAAGACTGTCTTAACATTATCTTCCTTGTTTTCTCAAGAATTCTGTGCTGGAAATAATCAGCTAATTAACAGCATCTTATGTGTATAATTTTATAAGCTGCGAATGCAATAACTATTCTAAGTAAATTTATTGCTTTTGCTGTGATCAGACCATGCTAGAGGACAAGCTAAGAGAGACAGACTGGGAGGTGACCCAGGATACCATAGAGGAACAAGTAGCTAGAGAATCTTACCTCCAGTGGCTGAGGGAGCAGGAGAAAGCAAGCAGGAGGGCTAAGGGCGCAGTAAGGATCCAGATAATTATCTATGGCTAATTAATTATAACTTAATTCACCACATTATTGAAGAAGCACGGTTGAAATTAGTTCTATTTAAAAACATAATTTATTTGTATAAATTTTTTAAGGGTGAGTCAGAGGTGCAAGTATTTTATTAATAAATAAATTAATCAGTCAATTCCCTTTAGCTCCCCAAGGAGCACAGGTCTTCAGTAAACGTATGCCATGTCCTCCTGTCTCGTACTATCATCTCAATTTTTTTTTCCTTATCATTGTCATTGTCTCCAGTTCTCTTCTCCATTTTTTTTTTTGGGTCTACCTCTGCCTCTCTTACTTGGGATTCCAGATCAAGGACTACCTTGTAATGCTATCAACAGGTTTCCTCAATGTGTGTATTCTGTCCATCACCAGCAGTTTCTTCTCATCTCTTGTTCCACCGGTACTAGTCTGAGCAAAACTTTCAGCTAAGTCCAGCGCCTTGTTTTTTTTTGTTTTTTTTTAACTTTATTTTTAACACAGGCATCAAAATCCTGGCAGCAAAATTGTTTGAAATAAAATAATGATAAAATTACATTTTTTTTTAATGGAGCTGCCTTTCTGCAAAATTTTGACAGCACTTTTATTTCCTCAGCAAGTAACAACACAGTTTTGTGGTTTAAAAAAAAAATAAAATTGGAACAATTTGTAAATCCCGTCTTCTAAATTTTTTATTTTTTTTATTTATTGACGGCAAAGTGCCATACACCTGCCAGGTAACACTATGAAAACTTTATTTTATCAATTCAGGCATTTTTTAAATATTTTTTTTGTCCAGCAAGCCGTAAAACAGGCTGATAGAAAAGTAGCTTTCAAGTCAGCATTTGTTCTGTTCCATCCAACTACTTATTTACTTACTTAGTCGTTCATCTTCTACCGTGAGGTGTAGCGGTTTTGGAAGAGAGAGCGCCATACTATCCTATCGGCTGTCTTCCTCCTGGCCTCTATCCAACTAATTTATGTGAAACAAACAACAAAGAGAATTAACATTTTTTTTTGGTCTGCTTAAAGTGTTATGTTACTTTAGTATTAAAGTTAAGCATGAGATCTGATTTGCTCAACGCAAAGTTTCATAGCAGGCAGCAATTGTGCTGTCTCTTGTAACATCAGTTTATTGACCTTAATTATTATTTATTTAAATTTTGTTTCTGGAAATAAAAATATTTAAAATGAAACTTATTAGTTAAATGGCAGCTGTTGCTTCTTTAGAAATTTGTTTTATGTGTATCCAGCCGATAGGATATTCTGGCGCTCTCTCTTCCAAACCTCTGCACCTCACGGTAGAAGGAGAACGACTAAGTAAGTAAGTATCCAGTGGATAAAAGTGAGAGCGTACACATTTAAAAAGAGAAAAAGACTTTTCAGTCAGCCTGTACACCCGCCAGAAGTGCACAGATACAGAAATTAAATCAAGGATAGGGATAATATTTAGATTGTAAAAGTGCATTTGTGTGCAAACTTATCTGTTACATCATTATTCCTACATTGTTATCATTTTGATCACAACAATCTTCAGACAAAAACAGCTAGCGCCACCTGTAGCTCTTCCAGTGAGGTTAACCACAGTAGTGTAGGAGAGACTGGACCAATTAGGTCACCAAGACAACTTCGAAGTGGTAACAACAGTCCTCAGCAGCAGCAACAGATTGAAGACCAGTTTGTTTCACTGCCTGGTAATTCTGGTTTGTAACTATTAAGCTGTTCGTGAATCAAAGGCCAGTTCGTTTCACAACTAATTCTTGTTTGTAACTGTATTTAAGCTTTTTATAAATCAAAGACCAGTTTGTTTCTGCCTCGTAACTCAGGTTTGTAACTGTATGTGAGCCATTATTGAATCAAATATCCGTTTGTTTCTCCCTGGTAATTCTAGTTTGTAACTATATGTAAGCTGTTCTTGAATCAAAGTTACACGCCCATTGAGGCATATTGGGAATATGGTGTTAGGCCCATATTTTCTTGTATGTAAGCTGTTCTTGAATCAAAGACCAGTTTGTTTCATGGCTAGTTAATTCTAGTTTGTGACTGTACGTAAGCCATTACTGAATCGAAGACCAGTTTGTTTCTTGGCTAGTTAATTCTAGTTTGTAACTGTAAGTGTCACGAAGTGGCTTTAAGTTAGAGTCTGTCTGAGTACAGAGACAAGACACTAGAAATAAGAAAGTCTGAAAAGATAGATTTTAGATGAGAATACAGTGAATGTGGAAAGATGAGACTCATAGCTTTGAGGGGGAGAACCGAGATTGACTCTCCCTCACCACTTGTGACTTAATTCCTAACTACTGTCTCACCACCTCTGACTACCAGAAAGGAGATAAGGTTTCACTAAAGTCCACAGCCACAACTATATAGACAAGCATATAAGTACAGTATAGTTAAAGATAAACTGATCCAGTGTACATTTTATAGTTTATTAAACACCAATTCAAAACCACAGAAATAAATAAGTGCTAGTTCGCACAACCTGAAAAGAACAAGTTAATTGAAAGACAACTAAATACAAGATTTCCACACTCGCTTTCACACTTGCAGGAAACATTTACGGGTAATTAAAGAATTAAACTTGGTGGGGGTCTCTACTAAGAGCCATCACTCCTGTCTACACTGTAGTCACTAGCTACTGCTCTATCCCACTGAAGGTGGATACTAAATAACTACTATCTCAACCGTTCTAGGCTCTCCTACACAATTTACTAATACTATACAGCAATGCTTCACGAATTGACTTTCCCGAGCTAACTCAGAGGCTGTCCTCTATGTATTTCTATATGAATCTACTGTTTCTCTATAAACTCCTTCCTTTCGCCTCTGTCACGGGTCAGTGCCTCTCTGACGCTACCGTCTTCTTCTGAAGATCTGATGAGTTGCTTCTCAGACACTCCCCTCTTCTTGTTTGCAGTTTGGAAAGGTATGATTTCCCTCTCTCCCTTCCTGAATACTGATAATGAGGCCTTGGTACAAAAAATTAGCGATGTAATTGCTAGGCTGTAGCTGTTTTCTTTGCTGCTGACAATTCTTCAAATTGCCACGTTAACCCACTTCGGGTTTTGGCGTACAGCTTTATTGTGGCCGGTTTTATATAAGCACAAGGCAACGCGCCTATTGGGTGTGCTGTAATGAGCTAAGAGCTCCTGATTTAAGAACCCGTTTCCGCTGAGGCATGTGCCCCTCACTGCAAGAGAACGTCTCCTTTTTCTTTCGCTGGTGCAGACGTACTGGGCGCCGGTACTGACACGTCACCAGTTCTCTTCACCTCTGGCGATGTCTCGAGCCTTCTAATTCTGAGAAGGCAATATACTGTGGTAGGTGTTAAGGCAGTCTACACCATCCACTAGGTGCCATGACAATGCTGTAAAATGAAAAAATTAACAACACTAAAAAAAAAAAAGTTAGTTGCTTATCCTTTACAGGACGTGGCAATCAACCCCAGCTTTTATTGGCTGTTTGTGATTTTTCTAGGCAATTTTTTTCATTCAGTAGTTTGCCATTGCTTTCTGAACGGTACGGCGCTTATACCATTGTTAAAACTCCACACAAAGCGATCTGCTACCAAACCGCCCGCAGCAGGTTTCGAACCTGGTATATCTGGATTATGAAACTGCGTTCATATCCATTAGGCCACAGAACAACACTATACGAGTCAAAATATTCTCATCCCTCTCACATAAACACCCTAAATTCCTCTACTCCCTGGTGTCCCCTAAATTAATACATCTCCCCTACACAAGCTATGCACACGCGGTACACAAATATTCCTACCCAAGGGTCAAACTAATTTACAGTCCCTCCTATCTCTTCCCCCGCATCAACGTGACTAGCTATCTGTTAGGTAAACCCCAGACGCGGGCTGACCTGAATCTTTTGTGCTAATCTTGCCCTCAGGCGTCACAACATTTCATTCACCACAAGCTAAAATTCCCCGGTATAAGTTCCCGGGCCTACTTCTTAAGGACTGACCTGGGAAGGTATCAATTAACACAGTACTTAAACACCCTGTTACTACACCTTCTATGAAATATCAAATCCACTTCACCCCTGTCTCCTGACTACAAGCCAATTAACACAACAAATTAAATACACAAACCACCAGCGTATATACGCTACAATTTATCATAATCAAAATGCGGTTTTCCCAGACCTCATATTACATATTACAGAGCACCCGTTTATCTTAGCGCTTACCCTCACACAGTTAATATCTCAAAAGCCGCTACACAAATCATAGTTACTGCTACTTATACATAGAAAATTATAAGAACAAATTACCCTACACTCTATAGTTTTGTATAAGTAAGCAATTGATGGCACTTCCTGACTAATGAAAATTAAACTAAATCCCCGAAGAAAGTTAAGTCTAACATGCTAAGCTCTTAAATAAAACAAACTTTCTACGGCGTTCAGAAAGTAATGCACCACATCGTTTTTCTCAGCTAATAATGAAGATAGAAGCATGACATTTTGCACACTTCAAATATGGCATGTGCCAATTGTGTGCACTAAATTTCACCGCAACCGGCCAAATAATACGGCTGCCCTAAACCGTTGAAATGGAGCGTGTTAGCAACTTGCATTATAAACAGCGAATTGTGATAGAATTTCTTGTTGCAGAGAAGGAAACTGTTGTGAATATTCACAAGCATCTAATGTGATGTGTATGGAAGTTTTGCAGTCGACAGGAGTACAGTCAGGCGCTGGGTTCAGAGAATCAAAGAATCAGGAAGTGGAGATACGGAGCTGCTTGATTGGCCGCGCTGTGGACATCCTGCCACAGCCACCAACGCAGAAATGTTGAAATGCGCTGAGGGCATTATTCTTACTGATAGGCGAATCACTACTCAACAATTGGCCTTACAGCTGTCAGTCAGCATTGGTAGTGCAAATGCAGTTATAAAAACTCTCGGATGTTCTAAGGTTTGCGCAAGATCGGTTCCTCGAAGTCTCACAAATGACCACCGATTGCAAAGGAAAGCAATTTCTTCTGAATTGTTGGAGCGTTTCAATGCTGATGGAGAGAATGTTTTGGCTAAGATTGTTACAGGTGACGAAACCTGGGTACATCATTTTGAACCTGAGACAAAAAGACAGTCAGTGGAGTGGCATCATCCGCAATCACCAAGAAGAAAGAAATTCAAGACAATTCCTTCAGCTGGAAAGGTCATGATCACTGTCTTTTGGGACATTGAAGGTGTGATTCTTGTGGACGTTATGCCAAGAGGAGAGACAATCAATTCGCAAGCTTACATTAAGACATTGAAAAAACTCAATCAACGTTTTCGCAGAGTTCGGCCGCACAAGAATCCAGCAGACCTGCTTCTCCTTCACGACAATGCACGCCTCACACAAGTCTGGCAACACGGGAAGCAATCACCAAATTGGGTTGGACTGTACTACCCCATCCACCCTATAGTCCCGATTTGGCACCCTCTGATTTTCATCTATTTGGTCCACTTAAAGATGCACTCCGTGGGACAAGCTTTGAAGATGATGAAGGAGTGATTCATGCAGCGAAGAAATGGCTACATGATCAAGACAAAATCTGTTACGGGCTAGGAATACATGCACTTGTTTCGCGCTGGCATAAAGCCGTACAAGTTGATGGGGACTATGTTGAATAATACCGATGTTTACATGTCATATCCATGTATATTGTGTATAAATTTCATGCTTTTTGAATAAACAGCTCCTGAGAAAAACGATGTGGTGCATTACTTTCTGAACGCCCCTCTTATGTTTGTTGGTTGGTTGAAATTTTTTTTTTAAAATCACCTGTGTAAAAAAATTGTTATCCATTTTAGTGCATTGGTAAAACCTAAACACTGTTTGAGAAAGTTAATAGTATCATTGTCTTTTCTTTTTTACTCCTTATAGAGCCCATGAGGAAGCTTATGCAAAAAGCACAAACTTTTGCAGCTGGGGTTTCTATGGCAATTTGTTTTACACTGTGAGGTTGCCATCCCCAAGCACAAAATCATGCTAGTCACTTTTTATAACATGCCTGAGGAAATAGTAACCCTGATCTTTCTTTGCCTCCTTAGAGACTCCTAGGGAGCCGCGGTAGCATAGTGGTTAGTGCACTGGCTTCCTAGCTCAGTGGTCTATGGTTCGATCCCCAGATGAGGTGGGATATTTTTAGGCCGCAAACGGCTCCTGGGTCGACCTAGCCCCAACTGGGTACCAGAGCAACTCTGGGAAGGTTAAGGTGGCCGGCATGATGCTGACCACATTACCCCTAGTGTGCCGATGGTCAAGAAAATATGGGCCTAACACCATATTCCCAATATGCCTCAATGGGCGTGTAACGGTCCTTTTTTTTTTTTTTTATTTTTTTTTGTTATAGAGACTCCTGGAAACTGCATAGGGCAGTTAATAATATGTTAGGTAAGGTAGTCCCATAGCAGACACTGTCGCAGGGAAGTAAAGTGTTAGAGACTTCACCATACTAGGTCCAGCATGGAGAGGTGGGTGACCAGTTCCATTCCTCGCTGCTATTTCCTTCTCTAGCTCAAAGAGTAGAGTCAGTTGCCCATTTACAGCTGGGTAGACTGGAGTGTCTCCGTACCGTGATTCCAAACCTGGTGCCTGTGCCGCAAGAGACCAGCAACCACTCTGTCAATCGGACGCAGTTAATAGTATACTAATGCTTGGGGGTGAGGGGGAGGAAACACATTGAGAAAACCTGTTGATAGCATCACCAGACAGTCCTTGTTCTGGAATCTTCAGGGTAATAGAGGAAGACTATGGAAGGCATGGAGAAGAGAACTGGAGACAGACATGAAGGGGGTGAAGACGACATGGAAAGGCCTTGAGTAGATGGCATGGGACAGGCAGACGTGTCATAACTTCTTGAAGGCCTATGCTGCTAGGCTAGCTGAAGGGTGACAATGAGTGCTTAAAATAGACAACACTAGAAACAAAATTAAATTAACCTTCCTGTAAGTTTGAATAGAATGGCAGAGTAGTTAGAGGACATGCCTCTAGCAGTAGGTATCACAAACTGATTTTTCATTTTGTTTTTACAGTGTCTTTGTTTATAGATCTTAATGGATCTCTTTAAGCCATGAAATTTCCTTTTTAAATTTTAAAAATCGAACATCAAACAACCGAGTTACAGCATTTCAAAATTGTGGGGAATTACAAAATTTTTCAAACATCTTCGCACCGAACAAATTGCCTGACTTTGCACAATCATAACTACAGTCAACAAACACTTACCAAGTCAATAATGCTTTTTGTACAAAGTCATACAAGTCCTTATTGTATAAAAGAAACATGGGAAGTACAACAAATCAATTAAATGAATTATGGTCCATCAAAATTGACAAAAGATACAGTTTCAAGTCTCATTGTTGTGCTCGCAAAGTGCAAATATGCATTTGCATGCACTCATAAACCAAAAACTACACACAGGAAAGCTATAAGATTTATTGAGCTTAAAGAGAGCATTATATACTTGATGCTTAATTTTTTTGAGCCACATGAAATACTGAATACTATAAAACTGCATTACGTGAAAATGGATCAAAGGCTAAATTTGCAGTTCGGAAGAAAAATCTCACGAAATTCTAAATGTTGTCATAAAATCATGAATATTGCAGCTATAGAGCTGAAAACTTCCATATTTATGTAATTTGAGTTGTACAATTCAAATTGATGGTTATTTTCTTGATTGAAACAACCTTTACTGCTTAAAATTTGATTTTTATAAACAAAGAAACATTACATATTAGTCCGTGTCCAACTCACTGTCACTTGAGGTCAGCTGCATCAAAAGATAATTGTGTGTTCAGAAAGTCCTCAAGTGAATCTCCTCTCAGGGCACTGGCTTGTTGTACTGACATCTGGCACCTGTACTGTAGCTGTCCTTTACTCACATTCTGTTCGGGTAGCACAGAGAAACCAAGAGGTCACCTGAGAGAAATTTGTTGGGAGGGACGGGAAGAGGACAAATTGCATGATTGTGTTATTTTATTATTAATACAAAAAATGTTGGCCAAATTATTTTTTCTTTCCCTTTGTTAATCATTAAGCATTTATTGCGGCATTAATTTTTACTGCATTTACCATTTAAATCATTATATTAATTATACAGTAGATTGTAAGTCTCTCTTTTACATGGATTATGTCATTTGTCTTTTATGTTTGTAATTGTAAAATAAACTCAAAACCTGTAGAGGCTTCTAGGAAAGCTTCAACTACATAGTAGCCTAATGATTTTTAACATCAGAGAATGAGAGGAAATAATATGATATATAAACTTTACACAACAAGACGTACTAGCTCCCATGTTGCATTTTCCTAGTCCTCCAGAAGACAGAACTGTGCCAATAGTCTGTTTGTCACAGTAGAAATCGGTGGCAGAGCCCGACGTCTGCCTCTTCCCGTCATTGAAAAATGTGCATCATAACGATCGTCCCCTGAAATAATTGAGAAAAAAAAAAGGTTAATTAAGCGAGAGAGGCAATTTTAAAAAAAAAAATTAACGTTCACAAATGTGTAGCAAGCTAAATTCTAAACATGACCTTTGACATCCATCACGTTATCGAAAGGAGGTCAGCGGCTTTACAAACTGTTACTAAGTGTTAGACCTTAATTCTGATACCGAATGTTTAGAAAATGGTGATGGTCCGATAAAACAACCAAATAGCTACATTAACAACAATACCCCACCCCCAAAATTGCTTAAAAAACTAAAAACTTTCTGTCTAAATGTGTGAATCGAGACGTCACATTTGGCTGTTTTTTTACTAATACATCCACCCTCCGTCACTTGCCGTTGCTATATTGCAAATAAACAAAATGGTCTGAAATGAATAGAAATAAAACAAAGTTCAAAACCTACTCAGAACACATATTGCGTCGACTTCCATTGGTAAAACTTTCAGTTCAGCGCCTGAGTCATTTCGTGCTGTGTTTCGTACAGCCGGCCCATCGTGTCCGGGTTTGTCAGATGGAACATCTGCCATTTTTTTACATGTGTTGGAGGTGCTCTGTTTTAACGTTCGTTCGCTCTTTCATCAAATAACGATGGTGTTTAAAACTTTGATACGATTTTAGCAGAATGGTTGCTCGTTTGTTTGATGTAACACGAGTGTAGGTAGGCCTCCCAGATGTGTATTAAAATCCAAGCTTTCTCATTCACTTCGAATTTACGATATCTTCCTATAACAAATCTGTGCCTCGTGTTACATGTGCGTAAACCTCAGTTTCCGCTCTTCTCATTGGTGAAAACCGTATTAGTGTAGCATTTTTGAGGACATAGCGCGGATGCTTTGAATGAGGTGGGGGTCCTCTCAGGGAATTTCGCTCTCTTGAGCGCCAGTCAGCTAGCGCACGGCAAGAGCAGTTTTAATGGTGTTTTTGTTTTTTGTCTCACTCAATTTCAATGACACGCAGAAAGTTATAATTGACATATTATGAAAGAAGAAAGATCAAAGAACCAGAAGATATAATTTTTATTTAGAAAAGGCAAATTAATTACTAGGCAGAGCGAGGTTGAAAAGGGCCCAAATTGGGCCTCGCTTGCGCGTCACAGAATTTCTCGACCGCCGCAAAGCGGCAGTTTGTGGTACCTACTAGCAGCAAAACTACTAGATTCTGGGTTCGAAACCTGGTATCATTACACTCCAATCTACCCAACTGTAAATGGGTACCCAACTCTGGACTTGAGTTAAGGAAAGGAACTAGTCACTCCACCTGATGAAGCCGAGGCCTAGTATCATGAAGTCTCTAACACTTTAATCCCGCTACTGCATTACCTGCTATGAAACTACCATTACATTTAAGATTGAATAATTTAGACAATATGATTAATTGTGCGCTCTTCATTTTTTTTGTACCTAATTCCAAGACCATTGCTCATTTTAACAGACCAAATCACATCCTTACATATTTTTTTATTTTTTTTTAGGCTCATCCAAATCGCCTCGACACAGTCCACCCCAGAGTTCAGCTGGTAGTGCGTCCAGCACCAATGTTGATGGAGCTTGTGCTGGTTTTAATGAGACAGCCTCTATCATGGATCACCTGCCTCCAACCCTGTATGGTAAGCAGAGCCTTCTGACTTGTTAAAGAATATTGAACTTGTCTTTATCAACAGTGGACATCTTCAGAGTTAGCGGAAACCTGAAGTGTCTTTTTCCAGCCAATGGAACTTGTCATGACAGCATAGTTCTTGTTTGTTTATTCTCACAAAACGTCTTCTCTTCTCTTTCATGCCTTCTTGTGAAGCATACACACCACTGCAGCTTGACCTCCTGCTGGACGCTGACACTGAGCATTCATGTGTTCATGCAGTGGTGGTTTCTGATGCAATGTGTTTTACATAATGAAGTTGCCAGCCCGATGCAGAAGCTCATAAGTCATCTCTTATGATTTCCTGAGTTGGCAGTAGTCCTGTTCTTTCTGTGTCTACTCAGAGACTCTCTTCCCCCCCCCCCCCCCAGGAACTACACTGGGTGATTCTCGCAAATGTTGGACAAAAATATAACCTAAAAGATTGCCATTAAGACCTGTATTCGTCATTTTTGTAAGTAACAATCCAGGTCAGCACATTTATTAAAAAGGCAGGAGTGGGGAGGCTAAATAGAGCCTGAAAAATATTAATAAATGTAGCCACAGATTCCTGTAAAATAGCCCAGGATGTTGTCAAAAAAAAAAGTGGGGGGGGGGGGGGGGGGGGGGGGGGGAGGGGGGGGGGGGGGAGGGGGGGGGGGGGGGGGGGGGGGCGGGGGGGGGGGGGTTAGGTAGCAACTTCAGTATGGCAAATATATAAAAGAAACCCTAATTTCTGCTGTCTAATCTCTATTTGATGACTTTTCAAACAAAAGAGATAAAGTTTGCAACAGCTGTTAGAAAGCACAGTTAAAAGAAGAGTGGAAGTCTTTTCCACTGATCTTCAAAGACATTTAAGCAAAAACAAATAAATCGGTGTTGTTAGTTTGATTTGATGGATACTTGGCTACATCAGACACCACCAAACTGGTAGTAATGGTTAAAACTTGGTTTTCCAACACTACACGGCCATAGAGGAAATAACTGACATTTATGCTGATGAAAGGGATAACAAGAAGGGAAGAGAAAATTTATCAAACTTTTAAACAATTTGTTTCCCCTGCAGATATCAGAATCATCATTTCCCTTTGTGCTCCCTATGGTGCATGGAGCCACCACCACAGCTGGTCTCCCCTTACTTGAAGCCTGCACCCAACCATTTATGTACTGTAGTCATGGTTTCTGCAGCAATTTGTTTTGCCTGATGTGGTTGTCCACCCTTGGGGTACCAGGCCTGAAAGGGAAGCAAAGAATAGTAACACTGTAGCCCACCATGCATGTCGTAAGAAAGCGACTAACCAGGGTTGAGCATGTGGCCCAGTTACCCCATCCTGTAGAAATCTTAAACCACCAACAACTTCAGCACACAACACGGGCAGGTCAACTGAAGGAAACAATTTAATTCAAATATCCATTACAGAAGAAGGTCTTCTCTGATGCGGTTGTCAGCCCTTCTCTGATGCGGTTGTCAGCCCTTCTCTGATGCGGTTGTCAGCCCTTCTCTGATGCGGTTGTCAGCCCTATGCACAACCTCATATTAGTTGCCTCTTTCAACGTGCCATGCCAGATATACTGTGACAAAAGATATTCTCCAGCTACTACTGCTCAAGAGCGTCTGATTCGAATCACAGTACCGACACGCTCCAATCTACCGGGCTGTAAATGGATATCTGACTTTGAGTTAGGGAAGGAAAAGGCAGCGAGGAAGGGAACTGGTCACCCCACCTCTCTATGCTGGACTTAATACAGTGAAGTCTCTAACACTTCATTCCCCCACGGCAGTATCTGCTATGGGACTACCTTTACCTTTTTTTAATACTGCTCACGACCTGGCCATGTCTTCTTTAACTCTTTCATTCCAGAGTTATTTTGCACGCTGTGCCAGACTTTTTTGTGGGCAGAATTTTATAGAGTGACGTGTTCATCTTTCAGTCTAAATTTCTTTTGTGAATTTTCCTTTGAACATGTACTTATTATATACCAAACTGTAGGGAAATTGATAGAGAATTGTAATATATAATGTCTTTGGTAGTATAAACACAAGTATGTTCGGTATACTTAAAACATTTTGCATGTAAAATTGAAAAAATCTAAAAAGTTGACTGTAGAAAACGATCTTACCAAAGACAAATTACTGTTGTAGACAATAAAACTTTCTTTTTAGTCTTCAAACGTCAAGTTAATCCATATACAAAGTACAAAAAACATGCTTATGGCCACAATTAGTGCATTTAATGTTATTCACACCAGTTTTTCTGTGGTCCTTTGTAAGAAAAAAATAAATTATGCAATCGTGCATTACGTAATTTTCAAACAAATAAAGAAGAATAACGTCATATAAAAACTTTTTAACTCTTGTTTAAAGTTTTAATAGTATCCCTAGCTTCATCTTCTACCAAGAACTAGTGATTAGATGTTACGGTAGGTCTAGTTTTGTTGTTTTTTGATCGGCCAGAATATGACTACGCCCACTCATCAACTAAATCTAGTATGTCTAGCTTTTCTGCACAGATTCCGTATTTTGACAACAAACTGTGACTACCAAACAATCATCAGCAATGTCAGCAATGTTTCAAAGTAGTTTGACACAGTTATTTGCTTAGGAGACTTAGAAAATGTAAATATAAAGCGTGACATATTTCTCTAGCAACAACAACGAAAAACGCAAACACGCAAATCTTCACAAAAATTGTGATAATAACGTCAAAACACGCACATGTGCTTATTAACTGCAGTCAAATTAGTTGTTTAAATAGTAGCGGAAGTCATTCTACGAGTTTTAATATATGAACTGCATAAAACGGACGATTTTTAGGGTTTATTCGTGATAAACTAAAAACCACGCTGTGAGCGTTGCTCTGGCACGGCGCATTGAATTTTGCAACGCTCAGAGCGTTGGTCTGGAGTAAAAGAGTTAAGCTTATTAAAGAGTTTACCTGTGATTTTTTTTAAAAAAAGTCGAATTCTTGTTTCAAAAGTCAGTGACAGCATTCACATATGTTAAAGTAGGATGGATTTTATGCAACAGTAAATTCTTAATCGCCGTGACTGACTTGCATGACAGTAAGAAGCATTTGGTGTGTCAAAAGTTCTGTCTTCACATTTATATCGTAAGAGACTTTCTCGTTGTTCACGTCATCAGACATTCATTATGCCTAGCTTGCATTTATCTTTTACATCAGAGACATTGTTTTTGTCAGTGTTCACTACATCAGAGATATTTTATCTTCTTTAGTGTTCACTACATGTGAAACATTTTTTTTCTACAATGTTCACTATATATGATACATTTTTGTATGTCTCAGTGTTCACTACATCAGAGACTTTTCTGTCTCAGTGTTCACTGCATCAGAGACTTTTTTTCTGTCTCAGTATTCACTATATCAGAGACCTTTTTCTGTTTCAGTGTTCACTACATACAGAGAAATTTCTTTCAATATTCACTACAACGGAGACAAATGTCTCTCTTATCTACAATTTGTATATAACCAGACCACACAGTCTTTTATGTTTGGACGTGCGCACTAAATAACCGACGGACTGTGACTATGCATGAATTCATCCTTATATGACATCCAGCTAAGCACAATGCTACAGTATTCATATGTGGAAGTGAACCTGTTTATGAGGCTAATTACACCCTCATTGACTCTTTAAATCATCCACACACTTCCAGGGACTCCCCCTGTGGTGAAACATGTTGAGAACCCAACATTGCACACTAAGCTTGGAGAAGTCACTTGAGCCCCAGACATAACTCTGGCATTTTACTTGGTTGGCTGCATGCAGGAGGATCTTACTATGGGCCCATGATGGGCAGGGAGAACTGAAAAGTGGCTCTGTGTAGGACGTGACAATTCCTTGGGAGAGCCCAGAACTAGAGCATAGAATTTTAGTTCTGCATGTTTAGAGAGCTCCCTTGGATGGCTGGGAATGCACAGTAGATTCAGCGCTTCTTACTCCTAGCTTGGGACCAGATGTGATGATCCTTTAAATGCCAGCCAAGCTGGAGAAACTAGAGCTCATGACTTCAACTCAACAAGTTTCAGAATGGCAGAAAAGCAACAGGAAAAGCTAAATCTACAATGTAGATTATATCAAGGAATCTTCAATGTGGTATTGGCTGCAAAATAGCAAGGGGCTCAGCAGTCCTAGTTAAACAACCACAAAAACAACTCTCTGTCTAGGTTGAACAGGGCTCGCCTCATCAAAAACAAGGCAAAATTGTATTTATCATCTCTCAGTGTTTACATCAGAGACATTTTTTTCTTTCAATGTTCACTACAGTAGACATTTTTTCCCTCGATGTTCACTGCCATACAGGCAATAGTTTCTCTCAGTGTTCACTGTATCATAGACATTTGATTTCCTAAATGTTCACTACATCACAGACATTCAATTCTCTCAATGTTCACTACATCACAGACATTCGATTCTCTCAATGTTCACTACATCACAGACATTTGATTCTCTAAATGTTCACTACATCACATACATTTGTTTCTCTCAGCATTCACTACATTACAGACTTTTGTTTCTCTCAGTGTTCACTACATTAGACATTTGTTTCTCTCAGTGTTCACTACATCAGAGACATCTTTTTCTCAATATTCGCTTAAAAATCACAGACATTTTTTTCCTACAATGCTCGTTACATCATACTTTTTTTTTCAATGTTCACTACATCACAGACATTTTTTCCTCAGTGTTCACTACATCACAGATATTTGTTTCTCTCAATGTTCACTACATCAGAGGCATTTTTTCTCAATATTCACTACATCAGACATGTTTCTCTACAATGCTCGCTAGATCAGACATTTTTTATTCACTTGGGAAGCTTGACTAGCAAATTATTCATTTTCTGATAGGTCTGTCAGACTGGAGCGAAGAAGACGTCCTTGCACAGGTGATAGCCCAGTCACAGCAGGAATACCTGGACTCCTTAAAGAAAAGAGCTACTAATCCCTACTACTCATCATCCTCACACTGCCCTTCCACCTCTGCATCTTCCTCATCTGCTGCATATGCTGGGGCTGACGTTGCTGGCTACAGCGGTGCCTCCACATCCAGTTTTAACCATAATAGCCACAAGCATGGTGGCGCTAAAAGCTAACATCTGGTTTGTGAATTAAGTTTTATTAATATTATTCAAATCCTTCATATTCGAAAATAATGCAGGCTTGCTTTTATTATTTCTTATTTTGTTTTTGCCCTATGCCAATAGGTATAATATATTATCATTTGAAATGTAAATTGGATATGTTGTACTAACAGAATGTTGCCTTTGCTGAGTCTTATTACTGTTTAGTTTGAATACATTGGGCATATGTGATTATCGCTATGAGGGTAACATTGTAGCAGTGACACTGACTTCTGCCACACTCCACATGGGTCTCGTATAAATATTTGACCAACGTAATCCTAATATGCATGGTTATTGTTTATGGAAGCAGAGCCTTATATTCCCCCCCACCCCATTTTTTTTTCCAAAGTTTCCCACAAGCAACAAATTTTTTTTCCCCAAAGTTTCCCACAAGCAACACATATTTTTTTTCTCAAAGTTTCCCACAATCAACAAATTGTAAAAAGTGCACTCTGTATTTGTATATGGTAGATTTAATCATCCATTAGCATTATCATTTACCTTTGTACTCCTTACGGAGCACGGAGCCACAACTACAGCTTGTCCCCTAGTAGGAAGCCTGCACTAAGCAGTCATGTGATCTTGTAGCAGTGGTTTATGTGGCCATTTTATTTTACATGATGAAAATGCCCCCCCCCCCCCCCCCCCCCCCCCCCCCCCCTCCCCCCCCCCCCCCCCCTCTCCCCCCCCCCCCCCCCCCCCCCCCCCCCCCCCCCCCCCCCCCCCCCCCCCCCCCCCCCCCCCCCTCCCCATGCACATCTTCATATTGGCCACCTTGTATAACATTCTTGATGTTGCAGTAATCCTGTTCTTTCTTTGTCTCATCAGAGAACCCTGGGAACTGCACATGTGGCAATGAGTAGTATCGCAGAACTCCAATTATCCAAATTAATTCATGATTGAGGTTGTTTGGATAATTAGAATTTCACTTAATTGGATGTAGGGAAAAAATACTTACCACAAAAAAATATTTTATTACTTAGTCTTTATTTAAATATAAGAGCCATCACACCTAAAATGGGTCATGAAATTATCTGTGTGGGTTATCGTTTTTGCATAAATCATTTTTATACTGCTTCATCTACTTTGTCAGCCGTTTTCATTGTTTCTTTCTGTTAGAGTACCAATTTCACTTTATAATACAGAAAGATACTGAGGAATTAATTCACTGTCAGAAATGATAGCCGATCCGATACCATAGCTGTAAGAGATTTTCTTCCCTGACATCCCCTTTTTATACAAATTAATTGCTGTATTTCCACATTGTCTCTTTGTTTTGGGTTATTCAATTAATTGGCCATAATCGGGGTTCGGATAATTGGAGTTCTACTGTACATGATTAATCCACTTCCATTGCCTTTAATCCACTTCCATTGCCTTCATTTTGATCTTGCAAAGATAGAAACACATTTAAAGTACATTTCTACCTAACTGAAATTTTTACCAGGACCAGCACAAACAGCCTCTGCCAAACTGCAGGTTCTGAATAAAGCAGCTGAATATGCATCCTTACTTCCCTCTTCTTTTAATTTGCTTGTGCTTCGGCTGCAGGAATGGATGCAAGAGTACAGTATGAAAGTTGAGACAAGTTAAATGCCTTTGCCAAAAGGTTTTTTAAAAATAAGTTGACCTGTTGTCATAATTCTGTATGTCTGTTTTGTAGTAGGATGATGATTTCTAAATCAGTGTGTGACCTATCTTCATTTGGTTTTTGGGTTTTTATCATTTCTAAATCAGTGTGTGACCTATGTTCATTTGGTTTTTGGGGTTTTATAATTTCTAACTCAGTGTGTGACCTACGTTATTTGATTTTGGGTTTTTTTTTTTGGTTGGGGAGTGGTTGGTCGAGCAGTTAGGGTAATAGTCTCTGAAGTCTGGAGACACTGGTTCAAACTGAGGTAAGGTCTATGTTGTTTTTTTAAATGGGGGTAAAAAGAAAAACCTAGCCTGTACACTGCGTGGCGACAGCAATGGACTAGTGGCCTTTATTCCTCAGTCCTTATAATCCCTCTGGCAGGCTTCAGCTATGAGAATAACATCGTAATGATAGGTTTGTTTTTTTATTTATAATTTTTTTTATTGTTGTCTGTTTACCAGTTGTCATAATTCTGTGATCTATGGTCATAGTTCAGAATGTTTGTTTTTGTGGTGGGATAATTTTATAAATCAGTATGTGACCTATATTCTTCCCTTGCCTCATCACTCATTGTCATAATGCTGTATGTTAGTTTTGTAATGGGTTGTTTTATAAATTAGTGTGTAAATTTAATATAAATTAAATATGTTTTTCCTGACCCGTTGTCATAATTCTGTATGTGGAGAATGCTGAAATGAATCTTCCTTGCTTTGAAGATTTGGGAAGTACTGAAAGTAAATCTATAAAAGGAGATTTGCAAAATGCTGAAGCTATACTTCATGTCTTTGGGGGTTTTGGAATTGCTGAAAGGAAGCCCACATGAAGAGATTTGGTTAGGTTTCTCAGGTTAGAAGAATGCTAATAAAGAGGGATTTCAGGGGATGTGGAAAATGCTGACATAACAAAATTGAATTTTTTTGTTTAGGTAGATCAGGAAAATGCTCAGCAATATTCCTTGTTATTCATCTTCTGGTACTCATTTATATTAGTAGAGGATAACAATAAATCATTTTTCACCATTGCACACAAAAAATGTTTTTCTGAAATTTTTGACAGGTTTTGTTTTTTAAACTTCATAGGTGAAATATCTCACACTGTTTTAAAAAAAATGTCTTTAGCATGACTGAATATTGGAGTATTGAAACTGTTGTCTCTTCATCCGAAATGACTGATGATGTGAGTTATCTTTTATTTTCCATTTAGCTTTATATTGATAATGTAGTACCAAGAAGGACAGGAAATATATATACATTTATAAGTTTGATGTTCTCAGAAACATAATTATCATATGTTGTTGTGCATTCCCTCTGCAGCTATCTGTCATTTTAAGATTATTTGATTACCACACTTACTCAGTGTTTTACTTAATATCTTATCATGACATCCCAGATTTCCCCCGTCTGCCTTTATCTGCGGCTGCTTCCTGTTGTCACCAGGTTTTCCTGACCTTCTTTTCCCAGTTTGTGTTCAGTGGATTTTGTCTGCCTTCTTTAGAATTTTACAGGGTGCTTCCAATAGAACAAATCTCAAATATTTATCTATAGATCATGAACAACAGCACTTATTACCTTCCAGCTACTTTAAAAATTCCCTGGCATTTCATGCCAAGTTCTGCCACTAGTCATTTGCCTTATTCATCAATACCCTTTAGCTCCCCAAGGAGCATAGGTCTTCAACAAACACATGCCAAGTCCTACTGTCACGTGCCATCTGTCCTGCCACTAGTCATTTGCCTCATTCATATTAGGTGGTAGATTGTGGCAATTTTTTTTTTTTTTAAATAAAATTTTGGCGAGGCGCTTCCCGTTCAACCTAGTTGGTTATATTAGGGCGCATGTCCAAATATAAAAGACCTTTAGGTCTGGAGAAGTAATTCTCCAAAAATGTGTGGCAATCTTAATTTCTCATGCATTATGTGATTGACAAAGAACCTCAGCAACTTGAGATAATGGGAGATCAGTGTACAACATTGGTCCAAGATAACACTGACAAACAACATTTTTCTTTCTTATATAAGAATAAGTGTTCTTAGGTCAGTTTCTTGCGCTGATTTCAAATTTGAAATCCGTTTATCTCTATCACATCAGGTTTTTAAGATATTTGTGAATACATATATTTTTGGGAAACCGTTATTTGCTCCGTTTCATTTTTACTATGTAACTTATTAAAAATTAATAAAATGCAAAATAATTCCACTTTTTATACTGCTAAAAGATGCATGACATATGTTACGCTATTTTTCCAATAGTTACTGTATTTTGAAATAATTCTGAGCGAAATATGGCTTCTAGAAGTTGTAGAAATTTGGCTGATCTGTTCTGTTACGTGTGCGGATATTTTACCGATCGTGTTGACCAGAAAAACTTTACACCATTACTAAAGAAAGCATATGAACTTTATTTCGATTCGAAAGTTGATGATGCAAATAAATCTTGGAAGCCAAATGCAGTTTGTTCGACTTTGTGCAAATACATTGGCAGGTTGGTTACGAAAATCGCCGAAGCATAAGTCGATGCCTTTTGTAGTGCCAGTAATATGGCATGAACAAGACAAATCATGCTACTGATTGTTACTTCTGCTTGACAAATAGCCATGGTTTCACTTTTAAAACTAGAAAGTCTGTGGTTTATCCAAATATTGAATCGGTTTCGAAACCAGTGCCTCGTGATCCAATCACGTGTCCGATCCCAGTTCCACCAGAACAATATCCGTTGGACGTGAATGAACCATCAGAAAGTGATAGTTTACCTGCTTTAGAAACTAATTCTGACTCGGATTATATACCGGTGAATGATGGTGTTCACTTAATTAACCTTTCAGATCTAATACGTGATCTCGCTCTTACCAAAGGACAAGCGGAATTACTCGGTTCGCGACTCAAAGAATGGAATCTTTTAGCGCCCAATACTTCGATATCTAAATTTCGTCATAGACACAGAGAACTTATTCAATACTTTGAGATGGATGATGACATTTGCTATTGCAAAAATGTAAACGGTCTAATGGTGCACCTCGGTCATGAGCACATAGTCAATGAATGGCGACTTTTCATCGACTCTTCCAAGACTAGTCTAAAAGCCGTGTTATTGCATAACGGAAATTTATTTTCATCAATTCCAGTCGCCTACTCTGTTCATATGAAAGAAACTTATGACAATATGGCTATACTTTTGGCAAAAATAAAGTACAATGACTACCAATGGCGGATTTGTGGAGACCTAAAGGTCATTGCAGTTCTCACAGGCATGCAGACTGGGTATACTAAATTTTGTTGCTTCCTATGTGAATGGGACAGCCGCAACAGACAGGAACATTATGCAAGAAAGGTGCGGCCTATCAGGGATCGTATGCAGCTCGGGCATAAAAATGTAATACACGAGCCATTAGTTAACAAAAACAGCATCATTTTACCACCGTTACATATAAAGTTGGGGCTCATGAAGAATTTCGTAAAAGCGTTAGATAAAATGAGCAAAGCTTTCACTTATCTTCAAGAAAAGTTTCCGCAAGTTAGCGATGCAAAGATAAAGGAAAGTATCTTTGTAGGACCTCAGATTAGGAAAGTTATTGCAGACAAACAATTCGAGAACTTGTTACATGGTAGTGAACTTCGCGCATGGATGGCATTCAAATCGATCGTCGATAACTTTCTGGGAAATCACAAATCTGTCGACTATGTGCATATTGTTAAGCAGTGCATAGATGCATACAGAATTATGGGCTGTAACATGTCCCTCAAAATCCATTTGCTTGATTCGCATCTTGACTTTTTCCCTGACAACCTTGGTGAAGTCAGCGATGAACATGGAGAATGATTCCATCAAGATATCGCCGTAATGGAGTCACGTTATCAAGGACGGTGGAGTGTGACCATGCTTGCCGATTATTGTTGGATGTTTCATCGCGATGTACCACATGCCATTCACCGACGAAAGTCGACTGCAAAGAAATTCAAGCCTACATAACTGTTATACTTCTTGTACGAATGATGTTATAATACTGTATGCGTTGTTAAAAAACTTCAATTGCATATTTCTCGAGATCCCGACCTGATAGAGAAAAACGGTTTGCAGATTTAAAAACAGCGCATTAAAATTGACCAGAAAAACATAGAAATGTTAGAGAAAGAAAAATAAAATTTTTTTTTGTTAGCCAGTGTAATCAATCCCATGTTCCTCAAGAAACTGTGAACACCACAGCATAATTGCATATCTCATTATAGTTTTTGAAAGAGCTAAATAATATGGAACTAGCTCAGGGTTACAAAATGACGCAACATTCCACTTGTCAAGAGTGGCCTAGGCAGTGATCCAGTTTCTTCTAGGATCGAGTGATTTAGAAGAATCTGCAGTCACCATGATAGCCCAACCTAACCCCTCTTGCTTTCTTTTTTGTGTAGTTAATTTAAGGAATGAGTGGCCAGCAAAAACTAACTTACTGACTTAGTCGTTCCTCTTCTACACTGGGGTGTAGAGATTTGCCAGAGAGAGCACCATACTATCCTATCAGCTGTCTTCCTCCTGGCCTGGTTCCAATCTAGTCCTTTAAAGATTGTTTAATGTTGTCTTCCCAGCAAACTGGGTCATCCTGGAGGTCTGGATCTCTGGCTCTTGGTTTATCATATTTAGCGCAGTATTCATTCTCCAGCAAAAAGCACAACAGAATTAACACATTGAAAAAAAAATATCATTATAAATGAAATGGAGCTAATTGATAGCATGATCAGCACCACACTGGGATTTGCTGCAGACAGTATGTATTGTTAGATCAACATATCCAGATGTGCCTAGTTGAGGATGGTAGTCACTTTTGAGGATGTTGTGATGTCAGTTTGTTCTACACGAAACTGTACTTCCTATAAATATATTATCAAATTGTATTTATCTGTTCTTGATCTACATTTAAATATTTGTTTCTTCTTATTTTCCCTGTTTGCTCCTCATGGAGCATGGAACCACCACTGCAGCTGGTCCCTTAGCTGGAAGCATATATCTGTTCTCTTTCAGTAGCAGTTTTTGTAGCAGTGTGTTTTACAAGATGAGGTTGACAGCCTGATGTACAATCTCATATTAGTAGCCTGTAACGACATACCTGAGTAAGCAGTAGCCAATTCTTTCTTTGTCTCAGAGATCCCCTAAATCTTTGGTTCTGAATGAATCATCCTGTATTAGCACTGATCTTTTAAAATATTGATTTTGTTTTATATTTTCTCATTTGGTTTTGTTGCTGTCCATGACAGTCATACACTCTTCGAGCACTGTATTTCTGATTGATCTCTTAAATACATTGATCTTTTAAAGAATCATTTTATTTTAATATCTGCTCATTTAGTTTTGTTGCTATCCCGTGGCAATGATAATCTTCTCAGGAACTACATTCCTACCACTGCAGTTAGCTTTTTTAATTTGTTTTCATTGTCCAAAATTCACATCCATACAACAGGACATCCATTCATCTAACATGAAAACTGAAATATTCTGAAAATCAAAAGTTTTTTGGGATACTATTATGATCACAGTTTAGGTTTTTTCTTACTATTTTGGCTGACTTTGTCTATTTTTTTAATGCAGATTGGGTGACTTGGGCTATTTTGGGCATAATTTGACTTACTTACTTAGTCGTTCCTCTTCTACCGTGAGGTGTAGATGTTTGGAAGAGAAAGCGCCATACTATCCTATTGGCTGTCTTCCTCCAGGCCTGGTTCCATTCTAGTCCTTGGTACTTGAGAGAATGTCTAATGTTGTCCTCCCAGCGGACTCTGGGTCGTCCTAGAGGTCTGAATTGCTGGCTCTTAGTTTCCCATACTTGTCGTGATAGCCGATCTTCCCTCATTCTGCAGAAGTGGCCAAACCATCTTAGTTTGGGCATTATCTGAGAACCAAAAAAATCTGGTTTTCAAAACAAAGCTGTCCCCAAGCATTTTGGATAAATTGTATGACACGCCTGTAGAAGCAGTGGCCCTTATTCTTTCTTTGTGTCATCAGAGGCTTATATCAATCAGCGTGTCTCAAAAATATCACTATCTATGTTTTAAAAACTAGAACAGCTCTCCTGTACCTGTATTTTCAGGAATGGATGTAATTTATTTTTTAAAGTACATTATTCTGTGTGTAGCAGCAGCCAAAGTTTGTTTCATTGTTCTTGGAAACTTAACTTTCATAAAATATCTATGTCAGACATGCATAACTTATTTTACAGGTGGTCAGAGTGTAGTAAGCTGTTGATCATTACTGAAATATTTGAACCACCTTTTTTAATAATATCTCATGACCTTGATACCTGATGGAAGATTAGCTTGTGTCGTCACATTTTTATTTGTGACATGCCTTCTTATTATTGGGCACATGCAATTACTGTATAATTCATTGTAATCTTTGAAAGGAGGGTTTACGGCTTGAACTACCATGTTAATAGTTGAAGTGTGAAATATAGTCTCTGTCAGAACCGAATTTATAGTACTTGTCTATATCGGTTTTATTCGAACACCTGAAATCTGAAAATTGAAAGTAAGTTTCTGCAACTTTGGGCTACTTTTCGATCACCTTCCGGATGAGTGCCTATTTTTGGGCTATTTGAGCGACATCTGAAAACCGAAAAAAATCAAATTTCTAAAACACTGCTGGATTTTGGATAAAAGCATACATGCCTGCAGAATAGATTTGTGTTCCTTGGCATTACTAGTGATATTTCAAGGAAGAAGGTATCTACAGAATTCCCATGGGTTATCTATAGGTAAATGATGCTCAAGAGACCAGACACAATTGGTAAACTCATTAGGATCATTGAAACACAAGAAATGGAATTCCTTTTGTTAGGAAAACATTGTGACCATCTTGTACTTGACTGCTGAAGTTGAAGGAAAAACAAAACAGGCATACTGTGCTGTATATCATCATCATGTCCCTTCAGCTCCCCATCAACGTATGCCAAATCCTCTTGTCCTGGTGCCATCAGCAGACGGTATTTCCTAGACTTTCTTATCCCTATCATTTATGTCTTTAGTTCTCTTTTCCAAGTTTCTTTATTTTTTTTATTTTTTTTGGAGGGGGGGGGGGGCTCCCTCTACCTTTGTTACCCTGGAGCTTCCAGAACACGGACTGCCTGATAGTGCTATCAGCAGGTTTCTTCAATATATGTCCTATCCATCATCAGCAGGTTTCTTCAATATATGTCCTATCCATCATCAGCAGGTTTCTTCAATATATGTCCTATCCATCATCAGCAGGTTTCTTCAATATATGTCCTATCCATCATCAGCAGGTTTCTTCAATATATGTCCTATCCATCATCAGCAGGTTTCTTCAATATATGTCCTATCCATCATCAGCAGGTTTCTTCAATATATGTCCTATCCATCATCAGCAGGTTTCTTCAATATATGTCCTATCCATCATCAGCAGGTTTCTTCAATATATGTCCTATCCATCATCAGCAGGTTTCTTCAATATATGTCCTATCCATCATCAGCAGGTTTCTTCAATATATGTCCTATCCATCATCCTATCCATCATCAGCAGGTTTTTCAATTATGTCCTATATGTCCATCATCAGCAGGTTTCTTCAATATATGTCCTATCCATCATCAGCAGGTTTCTTCTATATATCTCCTATCCGTCTTCAGCAGGTTTCTTCTATCCATCATCAGCAGGTTTCTTCAATATATGTCCTATCCATCATCAGCAGGTTTCTTCAATATATGTCCTATCCATCATCAGCAGGTTTCTTCAATATATGTCCTATCCATCATCAGCAGGTTTCTTCAATATATGTCCTATCCATCATCAGCAGGTTTCTTCAATATATGTCCTATCCATCATCAGCAATGTTCTTCTTATCTTTTATTGTTCCATTGGCACTTGTCTTCGTTCTTGTCATTAGTTCCACATTAATGATCTTGTCATGCCATTTCAGTCCTTCTATTTTACATAAGCACCCATTTATGAAAGTCAAAGTTCTTGGTTGTTTTTGTTGTTCTCCAAGCTTCAGACCCATACAATAGGACTGACTTGACACTTGAATTGAAGATTAATATTTTTTTAATGGGACTTGATTTTGTTTTATATTTCCATATAATTCCACTTCTTTGTTCAGTCTAAGTGGAAGCAACATAATAACAATTTTTATTTAGCTGCTTATTTAGTAATTTCAGCAGCACATTTTTCAGTATCATATTCTGAAAACTCCTCATGCCAAGATAAAAAAACAAACAACATTTAAGAGAATTGGGGACTTGTATTTCACACACAAGAAAAAAATTTATAAACAGTTACGCATCAGCTGTGATCTTTTGATAACTGAAAACATGTATAGGACTGATATGTCATTACAGTGTAATATAAGTTGGATTGATTGAAATAAAGTGTGAAACTGTGAATTTTAAAAAACCCTTTGCTATATTTTTAACATGAATCATATTTAGTCCTCCATGCTATGCAAGTTTTCTAAATTCATTTTGAATGTTCATGTTGTTATTGATTGTTATAGGAACTGATTAACGTCAGTGCTTTTTGGCTTGGGTACATATGGCATCCTTTATCACACCTTTTCATTACATGTGGAATGAACTGTTTGCTCACCACCTGTTTCCGTGTTTGGCCATCTTCTTCAGCTTTTCCCATGACAGTGCTCCGCAACCTGTGTATCGCTGCACACTGATGTGCCGTGGAATTCTGTCTGGTGTGCCGTGACACCAGGCAGAATAGACCAAATAATGGTATATAAAAGTAAATGTTACGGTAAAACATTACAAAAGAATCTCACATTTTACAAATAAGTTGAGTTACCATCATCCATCACAAAAAATTAGGGAGCTTTGGCTGAGGATTGCAGCACATTTTTAAATATTTACCATACCCACCTACTTAAATATTACAGTGTGCTTTGGACGTTTTAAGGATACCTAAGTGTGCCTTGGATGTTTTGAGGGTACTTAAGTTTGCCGTGGATGTGTTAAGGGTACTTAAGGTGACTTGGGGTATAAAAGGTTGCGGAGCTCTGTCCCATGGCATCCTTTCTCGGTTTTTCTCTTCCCATGTTATCTCGGTCTAGGAAATGTCTAGCAGTAGTGGTTGGTTGTTTCCTGAGAATGTATCCTATCAGTTTACACTTTTTTATGTCTGTACATGTCTGTCTCTCTCTATCTGTACGAGTGTCTGCATCTGAAAGTGTCTTGTCTATATCACTATCTGTCTTGGTCTGTGTTTGACTTTCTGTCTCTGTTTTTGTATGTGGATGCATCTGGCTGTCTCCCTTGTCTTTTTATGTGCATCATCATTACCTTTTAGCTCCCTGTAAGCATTGGGATCCATACAGTTGCTGTCAGTACCTCCTGATCTGTGCCATCAATTCAAGCTCTTTTTTGTGTCTTCTCTGTTTTATTCTTGTATCTACCATATATACTGCTTAAAAAACCTACCCTAACTTATAGTCGATTAAAAAAAAAAGGATTCATAAAACCGGTCATTGGCACACACCCCCCATCCTCCGTCTCATACTGGTATCCATCTTTCAGATATAAACTTGCTGCTTCATGCTTCGTTAGCATCCTGATCAAATAACAAGTCACTTCTCAGATCCCAAAGCAAATATTTGACTGCCTGGACAGCCATGGCTTAATTTAAAAAATCATAATATCAATGGATTGCAAAAAAAACATTTTAAAATTCAGAAAACAGAAGCTTTAGATGTACCGGAAATCAATTTATAACTCAGGTCTCACTAAATACCAAGATCTCGTTGCTACGTAGTATCTTAGTATTCAGACTTTCCGGGTGGGTCATTTCATGCGTTTTAAATTGAAAAAAGGTGTTGAAAGCCACGGAAATTTGAATGCGATGCAGGAATTCGGAATCGACAAAAAAACTTGTTAAACTTATAATATGGTCATTCATTTTGGAAGATTTATAGTCTGATTGACCTTTACTCGAGTATTTACGGTAGTTCTCTTATCTGTGTATTTTTGGGTCTCTCATTTTCTTTTACCATAAGGATTACAAAACAAGGACCACATTACTATGTCTATAACCATTTATCCGAAAACCGAAATAACAATTTAGGTGATTTGTGACTATTTTGGGTGACGTTAGGCTATTCTTTTTTTTAAATGCAGATTGGGTGACTTTGGCTATTTTAGACGAAGTAGGGCTACTTTTTGAACGAATTCGGCTACTTGACTGTGGTGTCTTTTTTAAATTCAATTTTTTGCATAATTCGCAACTAAATTGTAATCCAATTAGAACTGCACTTAAGTGATTGTAAATTAAACTAAAAATGTCATTTTTATTTTTGATTTTCTAAGAATCGTGCTTGTGGGATACCATATATTCCATATGCATAATTTTTCACCATGTTTTTTTTTTTTTCCCTAAATTCCAATTGTTCAGTTTTACCGTTGGAAAGTTCTTAAACTGATTGTTCCAGTGAAGCCAGATACAGTTTCTTTTAAACTGGAGTTTCTTATAATTTTAATACACTGTATACACTTCATAATCTCAAGAAACTAGCTTCTTTTCATCTAAAAAAAACTGTAGTTTCTTGTAATTTCAAACATCTGCTGTTTCTTATCTCAAGTAATTAGTTTCTTGTAATCTCAAGAACCTAGTTTCTTGTAATCCCATGAAATTGCAGTTTCTTTTCTCAAGAAATTGTAGTTTCTTTTCTCAAGAAATTGTAGTTTCTTATAATCTCAAGAAATTGTAGTTTCTTATAATCTCAAGAAACTATAATTTCTTATAATCTCAAGAAACTGACGTTTCTTATCTCAAGAAACTGTAGTTTCTTATAATCTCAAGAAACTGAAGTTTCTTATAATGTCAAGAAATGGTAGTTTTCTGTAATCTCAAGAAACTGCAAGTTATACAAGGTCCTGTCACAGTTTGTACAGGATATCACAAATAAAACAATCGCTCTTCCATGCATTTTCATAGTAGAGTGAATTTTCCCTGACTGTGTTTTTTAAATGAAATGCTTGCTGTAATCTATGCATCATTCCTTCATCTGTTCATTTCTTACTGTCTTTGGCACCTTGTTGCTAGTCTGTGCGCACGTGAAGTATTTATAGAATGTTTTGATCCTGTTATTTGCTTATTATTTTTAATATTTTTCCCCATACAAACAGTGATGATAGATTGCATCAGTGATTTGTGTATTTTTTTTTCTCAAAGATTTTTTTAACACAAATGTTTCCTTTAAAAGTGAATTTTGACTGAATAAATGAAAGAAATTTGTGTGAACTTCATTATGAAAATGTGCATTTATTGTTTGAAATGCACGTGATGACAAAATCTTCACTGGTGATATCTATACCTTTTAAGTAACTAGTTTTGCTTCAAAAGTGTACCTATTATTGTCAGAACGTATGGTTTTCTTTCACATACTCCATATATATGGTATTATTGTAAGTATATGTTCCATATTATATATAAATCCTGTATTTGATGCAAAGTGGTATCTCTTTCACAAATAAAAATTCCGTGACTTCAGGAAATGGTTTGTTTACAATTTTTTAAAAATATTTCTATTATTTATGAGTTGATTAATTTTTTGCCCGGTTAGGTTTACAGCTTGATGGTTTTTCTTTTCTGTCAACAGTTGATGTTGCTGCTGCATTAGCAAGGATATGTTATTGTTTTAAAATTCAAGCTGATTGTGTTGATCTGACATTCAAATTTTTTATAGTCTAGAACGGCTGTTGCAAATCTTATGTAGGTCGTAGCTCCCTTAACACTCAGATGTCCGCAGCCCGTCTTAAGATAATTAAAATTTACAGGATTCGTTTGATGTTAGTATATTGAGCATGTATCATAGATCTGAGCATTTATTACACAACAAAAAGAAGATTACATTTATTAAGAGTCAGGTCATGTAAATTTGTGACTTAGTAATAATTCTTTTTATTTACTTATTTAAAGTTCTTCAGTACTCACACTGGAACAGTTAATTGTTCAGTGGGATGGTGGATGTTGTCTCCCATTCACAACCTTCTGAAGGCCTGGCTCCAAAGACGATATTTTTAAGTCACAGGTCTTCTTCTTCTTTGATCCTTAGCCGCCGACCGTCAAAGCAGTCAGTGGCCATCACACCTAGTGGCGTCTTGTAGGGCAACAACAAATTGATTCCACTTTGCTCGGTTGGCAGCCATCCTTCGTACAGTGCCCCAACTCTGGTTCATTCTTTGCATCTCAGCCTCCACAGTCCTCCGCCAGGTTGTTTTTGGTCGGCCTCTCTTTCGTTTTCCTTCAGGGGTCCAAAGCATAGCTGTTCTTGTGATGGCATCAGGGTCTCTTCTGAGGACATGGCCAACCCAGCTCCAGCGTCTGCCAGCTATGATGGTGTGCATGTCCTCTTGCTTGCTCCGAGTAAGCAGATCTTGGTTGGTGATGATATTCGGCCAAAAGATACATTCTTACTGTAGGGTGATTGAAAAGTCATTCCCTGTTTTTAAACATTTATTTCTTCACTCTTATCCAGCTAATTTTATATGAAACAAACATCAAAATAAAGAGAATAAACAGCTATTTTATTATATAAAATTATTTGTCACATTAACATTAAAGCTGAGTGGGAGATCCAGCATGTTTAACACATGGCTTTATAGTGGGCAGAAATTTTTGCTCTCCCCAATAACGTTGGTTTAGTGGCTATTTTATGTTATTTTATTTTGTTTCTAGAAATAAAAAGTAAAACTTATTAATTAATTAAATCAGGGCTGTGGAGTCAGTCGTTATTTAGCAGAGTCAAGATGGTAAAAAATGTTCAGACTGACTATAAATTTTATGGCACATGACTAGTAAAAACCTGTAGTCGGAGTCGGAATATGTTTTGGCCTACTCCACAACACAGGGTCAAATGTCAATTATTGCTCCTCATATTCTTCTTCTTCTTCGTTCACCCTCAGACTTCTACATTAATGACTCTAATAAAAGCAGTAGTCAGCTCAAGGTTCCTGACATCTCGTTCACCCTCAGACTTCTACATTAATGACTCTAATAAAGGCAGTAGTCAGCTCAAGGTTCCTGACATCTCGTTCACCCTCAGACTTCTACATTAATGACTCTAATAAAGGCAGTAGTCAGCTCAAGGTTCCTGACATATCCAAACAGTTGTTCATTGAGAGAAGTGGGTTGATGCCATATACCATTCCGTTGTTGTAAGTTGGAATAGCATTCGTATTGTTTCTTATAATGTCATTGATAATATGTTAGCTTATGAAATGTCATTGACACATACTATTTTTAGAACTAGAATAATAATAATAATAGCCCCTTCAGTCATAACTGACTATTCTCAGCTGATTATTTTCCTGGTGTTCCTTTCAATGTTTTCTCCTCTCTTCTGCTTGTTGTGTGAGCTTCCTTTCGCCCAAACTGAGGTGGCGCCACAGATAGCATCGCCACTTGGTGCAATCAGCAGCTTCATCCTCCCAGGTTGCTGGATTTATGTCCAGTGCCCTCATGTCTTTCTTGCACACATCTTTGAATCTCAGCTGCGGTCAACCAACTGTTCTTTTGCCATCTGCCAGTTGTCCGTAGAAGATATCTTTTGGGACGTGGCGGACATGGCCAAGCCAGCATAGTCTACGCTGTCTAAGCAGTGTATACATACTTTGAAGGCCAGCACATGACAACACCTTAACATTTGTCACTTAATCTTTCCACGAAATGCCGAAGATGTGGCATAGACACTGTAGATGGAAGGTTTTGAGCCTTCTTTCTTGCTTAGCATAGGTTCTATGTCTCGCTACTAGTTTAAATAGAAGCTTATATATTGAGGTTTCTTTAACAGATTTTTTCTTCTTCTTCGTACACTGTCAGAATGTTTTCAAAGAAAGCAGTAGTCAGCTGGAGGCTTTAAAAGATTTAGAATAGTTTATATTCTTGATAGAACTGATTCTAGAGCAGCATCTGGCAGTCCAGGAGCTGCAGGGATCTACTGTAGAAACACTTCTTTTTCCTCTTCCTCGTTTGCCCTCAGACTTCCACATTAATGACTCTAATAAAGGCAGAAGTCAGCTTGGGGTCCCTGACATCTTCTAACAGTTTGTAGAAACACAGAGCTCTCTAAAGATCTACCGTAATAAAATAATATCTGCTTTCATATTTCAAGAGTATTTGTAAATTAAATTTTAGTTCTTGTGGATGATGGCAGATAATTGGTAGACAAAGCAGTCAGTGGCCATCACGCTTAGTAGCATCTTGTAAGGCAGCAACAAACTGTCCCCAGTTAGCTCAGTCAGTGGCCATCCTTCGTGCTGGGCCCCAACTGTGGTTCATGCTTTGCAACTCAGCCTCCACTGTTGTCTGCAAGGTTGACTTTGGTCTGCCTCTCTTTCGCCCTCCTTCTGGGGTCCATAGCATAGCAACTCTGGAAATGGTGTCTGGGTCCTTTCTGAGGACATGGCCAACCCAGTTTCAGCGTCTGCCTGCAATGATGGTATGCATGCCTTTTTGACTGCACCATGTAAGCCAGCAGTTTTCAACCTTTTTGAGTCCATGGCTCCCCTGACCAACTACGTTCTTTCTGCGGCTCCCCTGTGGGATAACTGGTAAAAACTCTAGCGATGTTTCTACATTTAGCCTAACTTTTGTTGAGCAGGAGAGCTTTGGAAAGGCTTTTAAACAATGTAATTTTTTAATGTAACTTAAAAAAAAATGCAATTGGACAATCTGTGACAAAATTACAGCACAAGAAAAAATATACACAAAGTGCACTTCGAAAACTTACTTACTTACTTAGTCGTTCCCCTTCTACCGTGAGGTGTAGAGGTTTGGAAGAGAGAGCGCCAGACTATCTACTTCAAAAACCCTTACTATAAAAAAAAAAACAGCACAGATAAAGTAGTTTCTTTCTAACATTTTTTTTTTTTGGGTCTGAAAATCATTCACTGATATACTGCACTCATGATTCAATCTCCATAACAAAGAACTTGTACAGTAAAACTAAAAAAAAATATGATGAATAAAGTACCAGTCACCTCAGTGTGAAACTTGAGCATGCTTGTTGTTACACAGCTTGTCAAATCTTGGCACCAATTGAGATACAGCTACCCTCATTTCCTTCTCCACATCAAGTCTTGATGTGAACTTGGTTTTTATGAAACCCAGCCTCGCAGAGATAGGAGGTTGCAAAAGGAATTAATATCTTCAGTGCTCTCTTGCTCAAGCTTGGGAACTCCTGTTTTACTGAATACCAAAATTTTGGCAATGCCATGGATGGAAACTTCGCTTGTAGTGAAGAGTCTGATGAAAGTTCTGTCTGTTCTTCCTCTTCTGCAATACTGAAGTACGAAGGAGCATCACTACTGAAGGAATTTTGAACCCACTGAAACCTGTCACAGTTTTCATGAAAGTATTTTTCAAAATGAACACTGAGTTGAGATAAGTGTCCTTGAATTATAGAAACAATATCTGCACTAAAATCTATTTCATTGTCTGATTTTTGTTCTTTCATTTGACTCAGCTTTCTAGAGAAATATTCTCTTGGTTTGCCCACGTCATTCGTATAAACACTTTCTAAATGGCGCTTCAATTTGCTAGGCAGCATACATTCAACAGAGAGTACTTTGAAACACAAATACCACTGTGGACGCTCTTCACTGTTCACAAGAGTGCATGTGAAACCAAAATCTAAGTAACCTTCGTCGTATTTTCTATACTTAAGTTTCCTTTCCTCATTACCACTTTCCTTGTCATCCTCAAAAAGTTCTCACTTGTTACTAACACTTGCCAAATTAAAACACATTTCCATAGTTTATATCAAACTCACAACACAATCAAAAAATGTTTGAAAACAGAAAATCACCATGTTACCTACTATGGTCGCGCGAGGAGAATGCACGGAAAGTTGATAGGCAGGTCGGGGGAGCGGGACTTCAAAGGCTGGCCAACATCAAAAGTGAAATTTCTCCGTGGTCACGCAGGTTGACAAACACCAAAAATGAAATTTCCCACAGATCTGTGTTTTCTTTACAGCTAAATACGAAAGAAATTCACGCCCACCCATGGCGCCCCTGACAGTCAGTCATGGCACCCCAGGGCGCCGCGGCGCACAGGTTGAAAACCGCTGATGTAAGCAGTTTCTGCTTGGAGATGGTATTCAGCCCCAAAAAAATTGAAGTATTTTCCTCAGGAAAATTCAAACTAAATGATATTTTACAATATGTTAACTTTACTTCAGAGAAAACATCACGTTCTTGTCTCATGCAATTCACAATTAAAATGAATTTGTGTAAGCTAGCTCGTGGTTTTCGCTGTGAACGAGGGAAAAAATAATTTTAATCATACGGGCAGCATTAAAATTCTGTCTGTTTTCCCACTCCCATCACCTAGAAATCTTTCAAATCATCCTTGGTGGGTCGGGATCTACATTATGCTGACCCCTACTCTAGAAGATGATGAATATCTTCTTCTTCGTCCACTCTCAGACGTCAACTTGAATAATGTTCAAAGAAAGCTGTGGTCAACTTGAGGTTCTTGGTATCTCCATAGAGTTTTTCCAGAAAGGGTACTAGTGATGGCCATATTCGCTTTCTGTGTTCCTCCTTTGTGGAGCACCTTTGAAGTAGATGTTCAAGATCATGAATATGAATTCTGGTTCTTGACTTATTTACACTTGAAGAATTTATAAACATATTGGTTCCTGGCCTTAAAGTTATTGGCACTTTAACATTTCACAGATATGAGTTATGATCTGGTTTCAAAAAAAAAAAAAAAAGATTGAAATATAATTTTAAGATCTTTGTTACTGAGACTTTCAAATGTTTAGAAATATTGTATTGTGATATTAATGTTATGGACAAAAAAAGTGCAGAAATAGTAAGTTGTGATCTTAATATTATTGACAAAAAAAAGTGTAGAAATATCAAGTTGGGATCTTAATATTGAAGAAAAAAAAGTTTAGATATATCAAGTTCTGACTTTATGTTAATGACACATTTAGAAATAAAAAGTGTTATGACTTTGATGTTGTTGATAGTAAGAGATAATGATACATAAGTTCATGACCTTGATGTTACTGGGGGGATGTTACTGTCATACCAGGAAGCAAGCTTGATCAAGAGCTCTGATGTTTTTGTCTGAGATAGTTGCTACAAACGCATTGGTAAACTTGCTCGATTACCAGTTAGTGTTTCACCTTCTTGGATTAGTACAAGAAACTGGAAGGTTCAGTACAGATTGTTGTACTGGGTGACTGACAAATCATTCTTATTTTTTTACATTTGTATATCCTGGTTCGAGCGTCCAATTGACAGAGTGGTTAGAGCACTGGTCTCTCACAGCAAAGGTGCCTTGTTCAAATCACGCTACCAACACGCTCCAGTCTACCCAGCTGTAAATGGGTACCTGACTGCTCTTTGAGTTAGGAAAATAAAAGGCAGCGAATGGAACTGGTCACCCCACCTCTCGATGTTGGACCTAGTATTGTGAAGTCTGTAACACTTTACTCCCCTATGGCAGTATCTGCTATGGGACTACCTTTACTTTCTTTATATCCTCGCTTGTATCTATTGGATATACATGATACAAATATGAAATCAAGGAGCAATAACTGCTATTTTACAGATAAGTTTTATTTTATTATTTTTTATTCCCAGAAACAATAAATAAATAAAAAAAACTTATTAAATGGCCAATAAGCTGGCGTTACAAGAGAAAATTGCTGCCTGTTATTGTTATTGTTGAACAGAATCGACATGATTGTACTCCGGGCAAACCCATAGGTGCTCAGTTTCCCTCAGTACATGTCGAAGAGTGTGAATGCTAACTGTTACTGTAGCTCGCTGGTTGTATACACGACAGATGCATCCTCTCATACGCCCATCTCTGCTAGCCTTATGATTGATGCCACATTCCAACAGTTTTAACCTTGATGATTCATCTATTGCAGTGTTATTCTCTAACAGGCGATCATTAATTGTTCTCAGTATCTGTCCCTTATCCATTTCTAGTGTCCCTACTGTGGGTGCTCTTGATGCTAGTCTGTCAGTTCTCTCATTACTGCATACCCCTGCATGACCAGGACAGTAGATCCACACCAGCTCCTGCAGATTTGAAGCTTCTATGAATGTTTTCCATTCATGCCGTGGTCAACCTTCTAACTTTTCAAAGCATGGACTGAAGGTCTGACACAGTGACTGCTTTTGTTAATGAAGTTTCAGTTAGCTGCCTGCTATGTAATCATGTGTTAAACAAACTGGATTTCACGTTTAGTTGTAAAATAAATAGCATTTTATGTAATAAAAAACGGCAGTTAATTGTCTATATTTTGACATTTGTTTCATGTAAATTAGATAAAGAGTAAACAAATAACAGTTTAAAAATATGACGTGTCTTTTCAATCACCCTATAGTTCATTTAGCATACAGAATAAAATTCCGTCATAAGACCTGAACTGTGACAGGATTAACTAGGACAGATCTGATTACATGTCATCTCCACATCAGAGGTCGGATTGTCAGTGTCTTTTGTCTGTTGCCTTGATGGTAGACTCTGACAGGCTAGTTTTTATCTCTTCATGTTAACTTCCAGGTTGCCAGCCTCATGCGCAACCTCATATTAGTGGCCATGTATGACATGCTTGATGGTGCAGTGGTCCTATTCTTTCTTTGTCTCTCCAGAGACCCCCGGGAACTACAGAGGGATATAGGTACATATATACACATACATACATATATTTTCATTTTATATATATATATATACAGACACACAGAGGGAGCATCCTTATTGGCAAAGTGGCTGTAGCCTCTCACAACAAAGTTACTCGGTTCCTGGTTCAGAACCTGGTAGTTGATTGATACATATGCATGCATTTCAAGGAAATTAGGAAAAGATCAGATCACACTCAGAAAATCTGCTTTTAAAAAAAAACACCAAATACCAGAGAGCGCTAGATTCTAGGCAACCTCATTTGAATTGGACAGTTATACAATGCCCTTGTCATGCTTTGATGCGTATGACAATGGTTATATGTTTCAGATCTATCTCTCTGCCAGTCTCCTTTTGTCTCCTATTAGCCATCTTTGATATCTGTTACTGTGTCTTTCTTCAGTGTTTCTACTCAATTTTTTACTCCATTTATATTTTCTTTTGGTTCCATGTAAGCAACTGAGTTATGCTGGAGGTCAGTTTCCTACATTGTGTCTAGTCCTTCCTCATAGGGTGTCCCATAAGTGCAGGCTTAATAGGAAAAGACAATGCAAAAACTGTTATTCACAGAACTTTCTCACATATTCATGGAACTAGCTCAGTGTGTCCACCAGGAGTCGGAGTCGTGGAGTTGGTCATTTTTTTAGTGGAATTTGAGTCTGTAAAAAATGTCAAAAATCCCACTCCGAATTTGATGCCATATGACTTGTAAAAAACTTTATTTGGAGTCTGACTTCTAAAATTTCAGGAGTCGGGAAAATTTGTTATTCAACTCCGCAACCGTGGTGCCCACCATTTTTCAGAGTGTACAAATTCAAATACGATTCACAGTCAGCAAGCACAAGGTGTATGATGTCAGGAGTAATGATGTTACATGCATCAATAATGAGCTGTCATGCCAGACTTTTGAGCCACCCTACAATTACATTTCAGTACATGATACTTGACATTTTGTTTGTTTGACTTAACACCATTGATATTCTCTCCCGCCATTCAGCTTTTCAAGATCATTCTTAAGCATCTGTTTTATGTCAGCAGAGTGCAATCATCATCATGAGCTTTTAGTTCCCTAAGGAGCATGAGTCTATTCATGCCAAGTTCTCCTGTTCCATGCCATCCTCTCAAGGACTTTCCATCTCTTATTTATACAATTCATTTTTGTCTCCATGTGTTTTTCATTCTCACAGAGCACAATACAGCCCAACTAATAATATAGTGTGGATTTTTTTTTTTTTAAAGAAAAAAGGTAATGTGTCTTACTAAGACAAAAAAAAGGATCCCGATACACGCTCATTGAAGCATATTGGGAATATGGTGGTAGGCCCATATTTTCGTGACCGTACAGCACACTAGGGGGTGATATGGTCAGCATCATGCCGGCCACCTGTAACCTTCTCAGAGTTGCTCTGCTACCCAATTCATGAGGCTGGGATGACCCCAGAGCCGTTTGAGGTCTAAAAAATCCCACCTCAACTGAGTTCGGAAACCAGTGCATTTCTAGGACAAAAGACAAATAAAACTGCCTACATTGCGGCCACACGGCCTTCATCAGGGAAGGGAAAGAACATGAGAGCTAAATGAGAAAATAAATTCAATAAAAACAACACTTGAATAACTCTAGTCCAGGATCATGTGATGAATCCACAACTAATGTAACATAAGTTTATTACTATGTATTACAAAGAATGCATGGAGAAGAGAACTGGAATCAGACGTAAAGAGAATGAAGGAGACATGGAAAGATCTTGAACTGATAGCATTAGCTCATTATAATAATTTATCTGCTTGCTTATCTTACTACTTGAACATTACTAATGGGTTATTTTTAAGACAGTTTTTCTGAGCAAGGTTTTACATCAAGTGTAAAAACAAAAAGCCTCCCTGCTGGTGTATTTAGATTCAACATTCTTTCCAGCTTGTATCATTTAGCATAAATTCTGAATTACAAATCAAATAAAGTTGTCACTGCCCGAGATAAATTTGGAAAAGTACTTTATTTTTGGCATGTTGATTATTTGTAATACTCTACCTGCAGAACTTTGTAACATATTGATTAGATTAAAAAAGATTATATTTGATATTATTTCTTTTTTTTTTTCTTTTTTTGTGTGTTTTCTGTGCCTTTGAATTTTATATGAACAGTCACTTGTAGAGGACATTACATTAAAGAGAAGTTTTAAATAAGTAAGCTTGGTGGAAAGTAATTCATATTTGAAATTATAGCCTCATAATATCTTTGTGTATGAAAATGCAATGCTAATTTTTTACAAGGACTACTCCAATCATATACAAAAGGGCATTAAAACGTATCTTTTATGTCTATGTACAAATGTAATGTTTTGTCATGATGTGCAGAGAAATTGACATTATTATTTAAGTATTAACACAAAATATTGTTGTCATTGCAGTTTCTGTCTGACTGCATTGATATCATGTTCACCTATGTCTTTTTTTTCTTTTCCCTATTTTCTTCCCTTAAGTTGAATTTACCTGAGCTTTGAGTTTCCATTATGTTGTCATGTGTCTATATTTTGTCTTTTTTTTGTTTGCATATGAAGTAGCACTTATAAAATGCATAGTTCTGTATTAGTGCCTCATATAATATATACATACTATTTGGTAATTACATAGTCATCATTTGATGATGTACACGGCATTGTATTATGATTCCATTGTCACCCTTTGATGATGCAGTAGCCTTTTTTTTATATATATTCATCATCTCATCTTATCTCAACCCGTAACCCGTCATGGGTCGTAGGGGTGCCGTGGTGGAAGCATCAGCAGACAGGGTCCTCCACTGCTCTCTATCCTCAGCAATGCGTACACGTGTGGAAAAACCATGCCCTGCCCATTCTTTGATGTTATCAGCCCAGGATTCCCTTTGCCTTCCTCTTCTCCATTTACCTTCGACTGTTCCCTGGAGGATCGTTTTCAAAAGGGAGTCGTGACGAGTTACATGCCCAAACCAAACAAACTTTCGACGTTTCACTACTGACAAAAGTGGTTCTTTGTGGCCTGCATACGTGTTTATTTTCTCTCTAACATAGACATTTGTTTTGTGCTCTTTATAGCAAATGCGCAAAATTCTTCTATAATATTTATACTCGAAAGCCTGAATCCTTTGCTCCGTATCTGCAGTGAGTGTCCAGCCCTCACACCCATACAAGAGAATAGATAATACAAATGATTTGTATAATTTGATCATCATATTAGTGATATATAATATAGCATTTGATGATTTCATAATTCTTCAAGTACCATGCCTGGTAACACAGGTTTTCATGTCTATCCAATACTTACTGACTCCAGTAATGTTTATCATTCTGTTGTTAAACTTCTTTCCATGCCATGATGCCAAACTGTCTTCTGTCTTGGTGGTCATGTCTCTTTTTCCTTCAATCTTTTCTGTTGTTACAATTTATTCAAGCTTTCTTCTTATAACATGCCCAAAGAAAGTGGGTTGTCTCTTTCTAGTGTGAGTAATAAGCTTCCATTGCACATTGCCATCTTTCACTCTCTTTAGCCGCGCTTGGTATACTTAACATTACTTCTGTAAAACCACATTTCTGTGGGCCTCCAAGGCTTTTTATAAGTTATCATACAACACTTGATTAGGAGCAAAGTTTTAGAAAGTTGCAGGGCAAACAAAAAAGTAAGAGTTCAGATATTGTTAATGAACCTCAAAGTAGTATTAAACTTTCTGTGGTGTTGATAATTTGTGTCAATCGATATGTACCCTTTAGATCCCCAAGGAGCATAGGCCTTCAACAAACATATGCCAGAATCTCCTGTTGAGTGCCATCAGCTGAAGGTCTTTTCACGCCTCCCTCATTACATTCATTTCTGTCTCCAGTTGTCTTCTCCATCTGATCTTTGGTCTCCCTCTACTTCTTTTTTTTTACCTGGGGTTTCCAGAACAAGGACTGCCTGGTAATGTTATCAACAGGATGATTGTGTTTGCTTTGTATAAATTCATATCTGATGTTCCGATTGTCAGTAAAAATGATTGGATGAGTATTTGTCTGACACGATGGTTTAGTCATTTCTTCACCTTTGGAAGTTTTTTTTTTTTTTAAGAGAGGGGGAGGGGGGGGGGGGGGGGGTATTTGTTTATCCTGCAATTTGAAATTGGAAACTGAAGTTTCTTGTTTGGTATAAGGTTTATACATCCATTATCAAGGCCTTAGCATTAAATTAGCTCATTCTGTGATTTTTCTTTAACCATATTTGTTCCTTGTGTGTCTTTTTTTTCTTCTCCCTGTTGAATTGATTTATGGGATTTTCTTTGTTTGTTTTCATTAACCTTTGCATGTGTACAGTTAACAGACAAGGGTATAAAATATTTGTCAAATAAGTTCATGAATTTTGTCTGTGCTTGGCCAAAAACATTGAATAATAGTTGTTGTAGTGGTAGCCCCCTTCACTCATAACTATGGGAAATAATTGGGTCATTATTATTATTATTTTTCCTTATTTTGATATTTGTTTCATGTATATATTCCAATAAATAAAATCGAGGATATAAAAATTTAAAAATAGTACGTGACATTTCAATCACCCTGTGCTATTTTGTTTTGTTTACACAGTTCCTGCATTTTTTTAAAGCAATATCCCGATTTATATAGGGTTACCATATCGTTCAACGCAAAAAGCAGGACAATTCTCAATTTTTAGTAATGAAAAGGAGGACAAGGGCGGACATTACAGTGAAATTTCTCCAAATTGGAGAACTGATCAAAACACTTGGTATCATCAATTTGTACACCTTTTTCCATCAAATATTTTATACTTATTTCTACATCTTCCCAGGAGATATCTTCAAGATCTAGCCACTTAAACCCAGAAAATTCCTGAAAAGGCTGGATCGACATCTTTAAATAACCTAAACATCCTTCATACAGTGCTTTCACATTGCACTGAAACTGTTGCACCTAAGATTTGTAGCCATCACTTTCCATTTGCTTTAGCATCTCCTTCACCTTGAGTGGCATGAAAATGATATCCTTTCTTTCTTGAAGGAGGTCTTGCAAGGATGAAAGGATTTTCATTACACCAATAAGGGAGTTATCTTCCTTTTCTAATTTGCTAATATGAGCATGAAATACACTAATTAGAGACTGAACATGGCATAAATAGATTTCACTTAATGGATCCTCAAAAAACTTTTTCAGTACAGCTGGTGGTTTGTTCTGTGAAATAAAGAATGACTTGAGAGCTGGAAACATTTGTAGAAGTCTTTGAACAGCTGGAAATAAAGACAGCAACCGTGTTTTGCTGTGGTTAAGGAGTTGCTGGTATTCTACATCAACAAACTCACAGAACTCTTTTAGGGACTCAACACGGACAGTGTGAATTGAAAAGTAATTATAAATCTTCACTATCAAAGCTTGTTAAGTCAATGTCAAGAAGATCTGTGCCATGCTGAATGCAATTATGTGCAGGGCATCCCACTCCTACTAATGTTTGGTTAACCAACTTCTTCAAATTTGCAAAGACATTGTTACCATTGCTGCTTCCAAGACCACCAAACATTGTATTGCAATTATCACCACCAAAAGCTACAAATTTATTTGAAAGACCTTGATTGTTCAGTGTCTGCTGTTTCATTGGGCTTGCTCTCAACATTAACCACTTTAATTTGCAAACCCCCATTCTTGTAGTCAAAATAGTGGATAAGAATTGGAAACACCTTTATACTACCATGGTTGCTAGCATCTGTTGAAACACCAACACAGGGAATGTCTGCAAGAGATTTTATTAAAACATCCAATGAATGGGGAGCTAGCACAGAGTTGACTATTGCTAGTTTTTATTCTAGCACTTGACACATTCGTTGCTATTTTCAATTCAGGGAAAATGTGTTTTCAACAATCCTGGTGTACAATCCATGGAACTATAACTGTTGTGATGTGCAACAGCTATGCTGTTACCAATAGAGAAAATCTCCCATTTTTACGTGGGGTACCGCCAGAGTGAAGAAAGAATGTCCAATCACTGGAAATGCGGACAAAACAGGGAATTCACAAAAATGTGTGCGGACAGTAATTTTTACCCCCAAAAAAGAGGACGTGTCCGCATAAATGAGGACGTATGGTAACCCCAGATTTATATAGACCAGTGGTCCCCAAACCGTGTGGCACGCCACACTGGTGAGGCGCGAGAGGATGGCAGGTTTGGCGGGAAGATTCAAAGGCAGTCAAGGATTTAGAGACATTTTCAAAACATTTTTTTTTCATATTTGAAGGTATGTCTTATCAAGTAAAAATACAGTGTGGCACGAGGAAATTTTCAATCCGAAAGTGCAGCCCAGAGACAAAAAGTTTGGGAACCACTGATATAGAGCATGTATGCACTAGATGTATGTTAAGTTTGTTCATACAAACAGATACTCTCACATACCCCTGACATAGAACTCTACCAAGAATAATAATGTATAAAATACAAAGAATTGTTTAAATTTAGAATTTTTTAGCGCACTGATAAAATGGGAAAATAATATTATATGCACTCGGGGTAACCGAGTATCAGAAAAGGACCTGATATGGTAAAGTTCTTTAGTGTTATATGGTTGTTCGTCCATCACGGGTGATGAAGACCACTCTGTTCATCCAATTATTTAAGAATATGTTAGGTTAGTCTATGGGTACGAAGGTGACTGAAGAGCCCGATGCGGGCCTGGAAAGATCTTGGACAGTGTGGGCAGGGAATTTTTGCTTCATGTGAAGGTTTTATTTCACGGTCCTTTCTAGCTTGTCTCCGCTGTTCCGCTGCTGCTCTTCTGGATGATTCGCATGCTGCTGCACCTTTACGAAGAGATGTGCGCCAAGCAGTTCGGTCTTGCGCAGCAGCTTCCCATGTGTCTGGGTTTATGTCAAAGGTTTTCAATGACGTCTTTAACGTGTCTTTGAAGCGCTTCTTTTGGCCACCATGGGAGCGTTTACCCTTCTGCATCTCACCATAAAAGAGTATCTTTGGCAGTCGATGGTCTGGCATGCGGACTACATGACCTGCCCAGCGAATTTGTGACTGCATCAGAATAGTATCAATACTAGGGATACCAGCTCTGTCAAGAACGGCGGTATCCGGGATCTTGTCTTGCCATTTGATGTTCATTATCTTCCTGAGACAGACTGTATGGAAGTGGTTTAGCTTCTTTACGTGGCGCCTGTATACAGTCCATGTTTCACATGCATATAGCAGCACTGGAAGCACCGCAGCTCTGTACACCTTCAGCTTTGTCTGTAGACTAATGCCACTTCGATGCCAAACGTTGGTGTATAGTCTGCCAAATGTGCTGCTGGCTTTGAAGATCCTGGTGCTCACCTCATCATCAATGACAATGTTCTGGGATAGTGTGCTACCAAGGTATGTGAATCTGTTCACAACATTCAGTTTCTCACATTAACCTTGATGACTGGCTCAGTATAAACTGTGCCAGGAGCTGGTTGGTACATGATTTCTGTTTTCTTCGTGTTGATGGTAAGCCCAAAGTTGGCGCAGGCTTCGGAGAATCTGTCCACACTATGCTGTAGATCAGCCTCTGAGCCAGCATTGAGGGCACAATCATCAGCAAACAGAAGATCTCTGATGGTGTGTGATTTGACCTTGGTTTTTTGCTTGAAGCCTCCTAAGGTTAAACAATTTTCCATCAATACGATAACTAATGTCGATTCCTGTGTCCCCGTCTCTAAAAGCATCAGTCAGCATAGCAGAAAACATGATACTGAACAGAGTCGGTGCAAGTACGCACCCTTGTTTAACTCCATTTGAGACGGGGAAAGGCTCTGATAGCTCACCGTTTTCCTGAACTCTAGCCTGCATTCCATCATGCAGTTGCTGCACTATTGTGATAAATTTCTTTGGGCAGCCGTATTTTGCCATGATCTTCCATAGACCCTCTCTACTGACCGTGTCGAACGCCTTTGTCAAGTCGATGAAAGCTGTGTACAGGTCACAGTGCTGTTCTTGGCATTTTTCTTGTAGCTGTCTTGCAGCGAACACCATATCTGTGGTTCCACGTTCTTTCCGGAATCCACACTGACTTTCAGGTAAAAGACCTTTGTCAAGATGAGCCGTAAGGCGATTCAAAAGGATTCTGGTGAATATCTTCCCAGCAATTGATAAAAGAGAGATGCCTCGATGATTGTTGCAGTCTTGGCGATTACCTTTACGTTTATATATAGATGTATAATTGAGGCATCTTTGAGATCGTGTGGGATGGTTTCACTCTGCCACATTTGCTGGAAGATCATATGAAGTTTCTCTATCAGAACTGCACCGCCATCTTTATAAACCTCAACAGGAATTGAATCGGAGCCAGGGGCCTTTCCACTAGACAGTTGACGAATCGCTTTTTTAGTTTCCTCCAGAGTTGGTACATCATCTAATGCTTCATTTATAGGAATTTGGGGCAGGCGGATGATGGCTTCGTCGTTAATAGATGATGGCTGGTTCAAGATATTATTAAAATGTTCAGCCCAGCGTTGGAGAATTTTTTCCTTGTCTGTAATTAGTGTTTTTCCATCTGCATTAAGGAGGGGAAATGATCCTGATGATGTTGGACCATAGACCGCTTTGAGTGCAAGGTAAAAGTTTTTCAAGTCATGGCTGTCAGCAAAGCCTTGGATCTCATCTGCTTTATTACTCAGCCATGAGTCCCGCATCTGGCGTAGTTTATGTTGGACGATTCTACGCATGTTGTTGAAAGCGTCTTTCTTGGATGTAGATTTTGGATCATTTAAAAATTCTTTATGGAGATGGTGTTTCTCAGCCAACATCTGCTTTATATCATCTGAGTTCTCATCAAACCAGTCATTTTGTTTCTTGATGGAAGGACCCAGGACCTCTGTAGCAGTGTTGTAGATCTGCTCACTTAGGGCTGCCCAATTTGTTTCCACACTTTGGCCGTCTAGCGAGATAGATTTGAGACGGTCTTCTAAGGTGTCAGTAAATGACTGTTTGATTTTTGTCTTCTTTAGTTTGGTGACATCCAGCCTCTTTTGAGTTTTCTTCCCCTGAGGGCGCCTGGCTGGTTGGATACGAATTTTAAGTTTAGATACAATGAGGCGAGGATCAGTCCAGCATTCGGCACCACACATGGACTTGGTCACCCGGACATCTTGCCTGTCCTTCTTCCTAACAATTACATAGTCAATTAGGTGCCAATGCTTTGAGCGAGGGTGCATCCAGGAGGTCCTGTTGCGGGTAGGAAGTCGAAAAATGGTGTTGGTGACAAGGAGGTCATGTTCTGCGCAAGTCTGGAGGAGACGAAGTCCATTACTGTTACAGCGACCCACGCCGTACCTACCAATAGTGCCATTCCAGGAGATGTTATCTGAGCCTACTCTTGCATTAAAGTCACCAAGAATGATGAGCTTATCTGCTTTAGGAACTGATGCAATGACTGCATGTAGTTCTTCGTAAAACTTATCCTTGACATCATCCTGGTTTGTCATAGTTGGTGCATACGCGCTAATGATGGTAGCATGTTTTCTTCCATAGAACAGAGGGATCTTGACCGTCATGAGTCGGTCATTTATTCCCTTTGGGGGCCCCGCTAACTTGCTGACAATTGCTGTTTTGATTGCAAATCCAACCCCTGCTTCTCGTCTTTCTTCAGTTCCTCTTCCGCTCCAAAAGAATGTATAACCTGCACCCTTTTCGCAAAGTTGGCCCTCGCCTGCAAGTCGAGTTTCACTCAGTGCTGCTATGTCAATGTTGTACCTGGCCAGTTCTCTCCCAATCAGGGCAGTTCGTCTCTCAGGTCTGTTTGCGTTAAAGTCTTTGTCAAGTAAAGTGCGCACATTCCATGCGCCTAGAATGAGGGGGAAAAATCTGTCCTTTCTTTTTCTTATATGTCGACCGCCGAAGTAGGGTACCCACCAACCGCGGTAAGCTGGTTAGGTAATGGTGAAGCAGGCAATGTTTAGGGCACCTTTTCTAGCCCCTTCCTCATGCCATGGAGGTGAGCAGTGCTTTCCTAAAGAGGGCTGCTCAGACACTCAGGGGGCTGCCGAATCCCACTGCTGCTCCGATCAGTGGAAGACGACCATATGGCCTGAGCCGCCTGTGTGTAGGTCTGCGACTACGACTGCCAGCGTACCCACGCCTGCCGCTTCGCCGCTCGCCCATCGCCACAGGACTTGTTGTGAGTGGATGGATGAATGGATGAAAGAGTGACTTGCGCGGTGATTTGGATTAAAGTGAGGAAGAGTTGCGCAATTCGTCGACCTCACTCTCTCGCCTGGGTCCATCTCAATCCAGTGGCAAGACAAGTCAAGACGACTGGAGATGAAGTCAGGTGCAGTGGATGACCAGGGCTTTCTACGTGCCTCGCCGTGCTCCTTACGCTCCACAGCGCGTTGCTGGTAATTGTCGTCATGCCTGTTGAACCAACAGGTGGTTTCTTCCGCGCAGTCTATCGAATCCAGTCTTCGCATGCATGGGTAGGCAGACTCTAACTCACCGAAGGTTTATAACCATTCGGCTACCCTCACCTAGTTTAGCCGGCCTGTCAAAGCCGTTGTCCGGGGGTGGCCGCTGTCGCATGCTGACAGCTACGAGGAGCCACAGGTGAGAGCTGGATGCCAGGTTTGGACCAAAGGTGGCTGAGCTGCCCTAAAAAGGGCATGACAGCTCCTTCACCAGAGGTACTACCAATACCTGACTTCCCAACACCCCCAGTGTTATATAGAGCCAATCCGAATATATGGAAGTGAGTTATGGACAATTAATAAACAAGCAGAAATGCTCTGGATGCCACAGAGATGTCGTTTTACAGAAGAATGTTAAGTGTACCATGGACAGTAATGAGGATATACTAAAGGTACCTTATTACTCATGATAGAAGGAACCAATCCACTTCTCTTTGGGCATGTTATGAGAAAAAGAAAATTGGGACATATCACGATAACAAAGAAGATTGAATAACAAACAAAAAAAGGGGGAGGGGGAGGAATTATAAATAGAAAAGATACTGGGCAGTTTGACATCATGGCATTGAAAGAAATCAACTACAGAATTTCAAACAGTGGAAACAGGAAGCTGTGGAGAGACATGATCGCCTACATATGGTACTAGAAGAAAAAGACATTTAAAGAAATTGAAATTTTGAAAAGCAAATTCGTTCAGCGATTTCATACAACAAGTGTAAGACGTAGATAGGTCCTATCAATGATTTCATACACCAAGTGTAAGACGTAGATAGGTCCTATCAATGATTTCATACACCAAGTGTAAGACGTAGATAGGTCCTATCAATGATTTCATACACCAAGTGTAAGACGTAGATAGGTCCTATCAATGATTTCATACACCAAGTGTAAGACGTAGATAGGTCCTATCAATGATTTCATACACCAAGTGTAAGACGTAGATAGATCCTATCAATGATTTCATACACCAAGTGTAAGACGTAGATAGGTCCTATCAATGTACCACCTGTTATGCAAAGCATTGAAGACAACGCAATTGCGTACCCCTTATGAGAGTTTAGCTTTATCTGCAGTTTAAAAAACAAGTTCGGTACAGTAAAATAGAAAGTTATGCATTGTACCCCTTTCGCATACCCTCTCGATCTTGATCTACTGGTAATTCCCAAGGCATCATTTGATAGATCCCTAGGTTAAGGAGAGGGAAAACAAAAGCATTTTTAACCTAGGTAAATTTCGGACTAGACCTCTCCCACCGCCACTTAATAGTGCGATGTTCGCAGGTATAAAGGAACGTTCACCGGATTTTAGTTAGCTTACTAAAATTCACGTTTTTTATGAACTGTAAGATATAAAGTTATCTTTTCTATGAAGTGAAGTTAACTTTCGGTAAATTATTTAGTTTTAATAGTCCATCGCTCTAATGATGGAATTGCATGAAGTAGATCGTGCGTTCGGGCAGATAGGGCTCGTGATCCTTGGTTGGCAGCTTATCTAAGAGAAGGAATTCTGAATTCAAACCACCGCTGCCTTGCGGGAATATCCATTTATGGAATTGGCTTCGGGAGTAAACCCTGAGGATAAATCCGGAGTCAGAGTCCCTAAGGAAGTCTAATGTTGATTCGACATTATTCTGGCAACTCCTGCGACGTGGCTGGTACCAAACTGTATCGGCTACTGCCGTTCCTTTGGATCTACCAGCTGCGTGGAGAGGGGGGACATGCTGCATGGGCAACAGCTTGATCTCCATATAACTGTGCCCAAACTCGCGCCCTGGAGAGGACACTCCAGCTTCACCTTACAGGTGTCGGCAAAACACGGGAAGTAGCAGTTACCGGTTATAAGCATTTTGCCCAATTGCGTAGGGCATGGCGCCAGGGGCTACTTCCGACAGTGGGAGAGGTTCTAGGATCTCACTGGACAGCTACCGCCCGCTTCAAGCTGGGCAGCCCCCAGTCAATAAGGTGTTGTCCCGCCACTGTCTGCTTTCCCCATTGGGTGCATGGGGATTAGGGTCAAACTCGAACCAGTGGACAGAAAATTTTGCACTAAGCAAATATCATAATAGAAATAACCAAAATCTCAGACTGGGATGCTGGAACGTCCGGGCTATGTTGACTGGACTATCCGAAAACCTACAGGACATAGATGATGTCAGGAAGACAGCCATAATCAATGATGAGCTTAAACGACTTCAAGTAAATATAGCTGCACTTCAGGAAACGCGCCTGGCAGGCTCTGGGATGGTGAGTGAGAAGGACTACACATTTTATTGGCAAGGGAAAGACCTTAATAAAACTAGAGAACACGGAGTAGGTTGTGCGGTAAAAAAATCGCTAACTAAAATGGTTGAACCAGGTGAGAATGGATCAGAACGCCAGTTAACGCTCCGCCTGCAAACTAGCGCAGGTCCCATCACCCTTGTCAGTGTGTATGCTCCTACTCTGTACTCTGCCTCAGAAGCTAAAGATGAGTTCTATGAGAATCTAGCAGCAGTCATCAAAAGCATACCTAGGCAAGAACAGCTTGTTCTTCTTGGTGACTTTAACGCTAGAGTGGGTGCCGATAATGTTTCCTGGCCTTCACGTCTGGGCAGATTTGGTATTGGCAATATGAATGAAAATGGACAACGGCTCTTAGAGTTGTGTGTCCTTCATGACCTCTGCGTGACCAACACCTACTTTCAGACAAAACCCCAGCATACCGTTACGCCTGCAGCCCTTGATGCTGTCAAATGCGTGCCAACCATGGAGGAGCTGGATGCCGAACCAACATTAGAGGAACTCAGCAAGGCCATTGATATTTTGGCCTCTGGCAAAGCACCAGGCTGTGATGGGATTCCTCCTGATTTAATCAAATGCTGTAAGAGCAAGCTATTACATCCCAACAGTAGAGGGACAGGAAACAAGATGGGCAGAGCACTTCAGAGAAACTCTGAATAAGGAACCACCAGAGACACAATTGAATGTTCCTGAGGCTGAAAATGATCTAGATGTTAATACAGACATCCCACGAAAAGAAGCAATCATCACAGCAATCAAAGGGTTAAAGAATGGAAAAGCTCCTGGTCATGATAACTTAAATGCAGAGCTATTTAAGACAGACCCAGAGCTAGCAGCAGAACGATTAGAACCACTATTTGCACAAGTCTGGAAAACAGGGACAACACCAACAGAGTGGAACAATGGAATAATTGTCAAATTGCCCAAGAAGGGAGATCTTGCAGACTGCAATAATTGGAGAGGAATAACTCTTCTCTCAGTTCCCAGCAAAATACTAGGCAGGATAATTATACAGAGAATCTCAAAAGCAGTAGACCACAAAATGAGGAAAGAACAAGCAGGATTTAGAAAGAACAGAAGATGTGTAGATCATATATTTACCCTCAGGAACATTATAGAGCAGTGATCAGAATGGCAAAGACAGTTGTACATTAATTTCGTTGATTTTGAAAAGGCTTTTGACAGTATACATAGGGACAGTTTATGGAAAATACTGAGGGCTTATGGAATTCCAAGCTGCATAGTGTCAATAATAAAAAGCCTTTATGCCAACTTTACGTGCAGCACTGGGCAGAGCAACCTAACCTTTGAAGTGAAGACAGGAGTACGACAGGTATGCCCCTTATCAACCACTCTATTTTTAACAGTCATAGACTGGGTGATGCGCCAGACAACAGAGGGCAATCCAAGAGGAATAAGATGGACTACATTTTCTACATTGGAAGATCTGGAATATGCAGATGACATTGCACTGCTAGCTCATTCACATCAACACATCCAGGAAAAAACGGATAGACTTAATAAGTATAGCCAGCAGGTGGGCTTGAACATCAACCTAAAGAAGACAGAGGTCATGACGCTCAATGTGAGCAACCCTGAGCCCATATCAGTAAGGAATCAGCAACTGGAACAGACAGATGCCTTCATAAACCTAGGATGCATAGTAACACCAGACGGCGGAGCAAGCAAAGACATCAACAACAGAATGAACAAAGCAAGAACAGCCTTTTTTAGTCTAAACAACATCTGGAAGTCCTCTCAGTACAACACAAGCACAAAATTAGGATTATATCAGAGCTGTGTGCTTTCTGTGCTTCTCTATGGCGCGGAGAGCTGGAGAGTTACAGAGAAGGAAATGTCGAAATTGTCCTCTTTTCACACAACATGCCTAAGAAAAATTCTCCGAATCTTTTGGCCGAATATCATCACCAACCAAGATCTGCTTACTCGGAGCAAGCAAGAGGACATGCACACCATCATAGCTGGCAGACGCTGGAGCTGGGTTGGCCATGTCCTCAGAAGAGACCCCGATGCCATCACAAGAACAGCTATGCAATGGACCCCTGAAGGAAAACGAAAGAGAGGCCGACCAAAAACAACTTGCCGGAGGACTGCGGAGGCTGAGATGCAAAGAATGAACCAGAGTTGGGGCACTGTACGAAGGATGGCCGCCGACCGAGCAAAGTGGAATCAATTTGTTGTTGCCCTACAAGACGCCACCAGGCGTAATGGCCACTGACTGCTTTGACGTTCGGCGGCTAAGGATCAAAGAAGAATTACATCCCCTGCATAGGGTGCTGTGCCAGTGCTGGGAAGAGACAACTATTCCTCAAAACATGCGAGATGCCAAGATTGTAACACTACATAAAAATAAAGGAGACAGAAGTGATTGCAATAACTACAGAGGCATCTCTCTCCTTAGTATTGTTAGTAAGGTTTTTGCCAGAGTCATCTTATTGCGACTACACAAGTTAGCTGAGCGCATACATCCAGAGTCACAATGTGGATTGCGAGCTGGTAGATCATCAACAGACATGATCGTTTCTCTCCGCCAGCTTCGGGAAAAATCAAGAGAGCAGAAAAGGCCCTTATATATCGCCTTTATAGACCTCACAAAAGCATTTGACCTGGTTAGTAGGGATGGACTCTTCAAAATCCCCCTGAAAATACGCTGCCCTGCTAGATTGCTGGAAATGATAAAGTCATTCCATGACGACATGAAGGGAACAGTCCAATATGCTGGAAGCACGTCACAGCCCTTTGATATACGAAGTGGCGTTAAACAAGGCTGTGTTCTTGCTCCGACCCTCTTCGGGAGCTTCTTTGCCTTACTCCTGAAACATGCATTCAGAGATGCAGCTGAAGGAATATGCCTTCACACTAGGTCAGATGGCCGTCTGTTTAATCTTTCAAGGCTGAAGGCAAAAACAAAAATCAGAAGAGTCACCATACGGGACTTGTTCGCTGATGACACTGCAGTCGTCACTCAAAGCCAACAGGAGCTTCATAGCTTGATGAATCGCTTCACCCAAACATGCAAGGAATTTGGCCTCACAATAAGCTTAAAGAAAACGAATGTGCTGAGTCAGGATGCGAGTTCTGCACCAGTTATCACTATCGATAACTATGAATTGGCAGTGGTGCACCACTTCACATACATGGGGTCTACCATCAATGACAAACTCTCACTGGACACAGAAATTGACAGCTGCATTGGCAAAGCTGCAGCTACCTTTGCTCGCCTCACATCGCGTGTTTGGAGAAACACCAAACTCACAACGAAGACCAAGGATGCGGTGTATAACGCCTGCGTCACCAGCACTCTCCTGTATGGCAGCGAGACTTGGACAACCTATGCTAAGCAAGAAAGAAGGTTCAATACCTTCCATTTACGGTGTCCACGCCACATCCTCGGCATCTCGTGGAAAGATAAAGTGACAAATGACGAGGCATTGTCAGGTGCTGGCTTCAAAGCATGTATATACTGCTTAGACAGCGCAGACTATGCTGGCTTGGCCATGTCCGCCGCACGGAAGATGGTCGCATCCCGAAAGATATCTTCTTCGGGCAACTAGCAGATGGCAAAAGAACAGTTAGCGACCGCAACTGAGGTTCAAAGATGTGTGCAAGAGAGATATGAGGGCACTGGACATAAATCCAGCAACGTGGGAGGATGAAGCTGCCGATCGCACTAAGTGGCGATGCTATTTACGGCACCACCTCAGATTGGGTGAAAAGAAGCTCACACAACAAGCCGAAGAGAGGAGAAAACGTCGAAAACATCAGGAAAATAAGCAGCTGAGGGCTGTCACCTCAGGGGCGCATTCCCATAGTCAGTTATGACTTAAGTGGCTATTATTATTATTATTAGATCGTGCGGCAGAGATAAAAGTTACATATAGGCTGGATTTATTGCAAATTCTAGATAATCTGAAACCTTAAAACAGATATGATTTTACCAAGGTAGATCTTTAGAGTGCTCGGTGTTTTTAAAGTACATCCCAACCGCTGCTGGGTTACCTACCCCTGCTCTGGAGTATGAGTACCATAATTTGGGAAACACCGTTCTTAGAAGAAAACATGATGGACGATTGTGTCTTTTTTTAAACTTTTATATTATTATTATTTTTTAAGTTAAGGCGTAGGACGTCGATTAGAAGAGTGGTTAAAGGCTAAGGTAACGGGATCGAAACCAGGTAGGGGTCACGCTCCAGTCTACCCAGCTGTAAATGGTTACCTGATTCTTCTATAGAGTTAAGGCAGACAGAGGCACTGAAGATGGGAATCGGTCACCATCACCTCATAACGCTGCAACCAAGTTGTGTGAAGTCCCTAACACGTCTCTCCCATATCTGCTATATGACTACCTTTACCTGTAACTTTTAGCTAAGGTGTCACTTAAGATCTCTACCTTACATGATTTGGCACTTGTAGAACACCTGTGTTGATCTGCGCCACTTTAAAATTTGTCAAAAACAACACATACATTTTTAATCTCGTACACTAACCAACACATATAACCACTTATGTGTGCATCTGTGGTGCACCGGCTAATGAGCTGGGATGTTAACCTAAAGGCTGGTGGATCGAGACCACCCAGGAACCCCAATGTTTTAAATTTAATTTTCAAATTAAGAGCAAACCCACACAACAAATAACGTGAAAATAACAAAAAGAAGATTTTTAAAATAAGTTGCCAAAGAATTTACTTTTTTGCAAGAGTGCACACATTACGCGGCAATAATGTCACCATCAGTGCCAGGAAAAGTACTAACAGGAACACCATTGAGAAATTAACAGAGGCTATAGACAGTTGAAAGAAGAACAGGTGGGTTTTCGATAAAGCAGATCCTGGAGTCAGGCAGGGATGCCTCTTGCCGCATTTTATCTTCTTCCTGGTTACACACTGAATTATGAAAACAACAACGTCAGCCAATAGAAATGGAATGTTTTGGAGACTGACAAAACAGTTTGACGATCTACGGCACTGTTTCTTAAACTTCTTTGTGCCTGTAGTGGATTTTGATGGTATTGTATGGTGGTGTTATCACCTAGTGTGATGCGTGAGGTCAGCTGTGAAGGCTCCTGAGATAATTGTAGCTGTGAATATACAGAAGGCCCTTTCGTGCTACCACTTTATGACCTCACACATATCTTTTTTTTTACTAATGAATGTGGCTACGTTAAAATCTAGGGTACTGAATGCAATGTGTTGTATGGACATATACAAACACACACAGATATTAATTAAGTCTAATACTATCAATAAAATTTATAACACAATGAACTAAATTCAGCTGGTAAAATTTAGAATAGAAAATCTTTTTTAAATTTATTTGTTCTGAACCAAGGTTTTAGTTTGGCCAGAACTTATGCAAAGATTTTGAAATTTATGAATGAATGGCATGAATAAAGGGCATGTGTTGACTCCGTTTTATCGTTGAGTTCAGTTTATACTGGTGAAGTGGTAGCTTAAAACGCGAATGGTTAAAATGAACGAATGTCAACAATATTCTTCAAACGAACTTCAACAAGTAGTATTGAACTGGGTGAACTGGGCAAGTACTGGCAGTACAGAAGTCGGTGGTGACTGTACATAGATTTTATTCAACACAGCACATACGGAGTGGACAAGACTAACATCGTCACAGGCGCAGAAATCATACGTCAACATGTTGATAATTACTTTTAAAGTTCCTGAAGATTCTCTACTAATAAAGTCCTCTGACTCAAGTAACTGAGGATCACAAAACTGTTACCATATACTATTCCGCTCATTCAAGTCCATTGACCTTCCTTCAAGGACGTACATCATGGTAACGTATTCATACTCCAGGATAAAATTCTTCCATATCATACTTCATAATCCCAGACTTTCTCCATACATCCCGTTAGATATAGTATATAGTTTTCAAACAAAGTCATACATGATAATACGAACAGGTTAGAGATTCCAGTTGACTAACCTCTCCCATTCTATGCCACGCTTCTGGCATTGTAGTAACAGCATATTAAACATGTGAAGCATATAAATTCATTAACTTGATTTCTTGTAGGTATTCTCCCTCTACGAAAAGATTCAAAGGCTATCGACTCCGTGTGTCCAATTCTAGGAATGTCATCTACGATGAATTCCCGCTAGACCATTAATAGGAGCGGCCTGATACTTTAATGTACATAAATAAACATGCCATAAGAAATGGGGCGACACTTACTTTATACTTCCACTATTGACTTCGCCATGAAGATCAATAGATACGAATACAACTGATGGCTATTTCACATTTGCCAAGAATCAAAGGATAACACAGCGGACATAAATATCGTCCGAGCTGCCCCATTCATGACGTCAGAAACTACTCAACTAGGTTACACGTGCGTCCAAAGCAACTCACCCTGCATTGTGCACGTCAGTGCGTGAATCAATCGAACGCCCAAATAATATAACTATATAAAACTGGTGCGTACATTTGGCAGGACCGAAGACTACCCCCGTAGGTAATAAATGTACGTAACAGCTCCCTTATCACCTCCCCTTAAAAAAAATTAATTCTATTAATTTTTTTTCGAACTAATTACTCGAGAGAGGTGAGTCAAAACTACAACAAGATTTATGACATGCATAAAATTATATCATATTAAGAAAAGAATATTAAATGAAAACAATATAACTAAATGATAGTATGCATTAAAGCACACATCCACCATCGACCTACTTTGGAACGATGTGGTAATATTCGAAGTAAAAAGAAGTTGAAAATGAAAATGAAATAAACCATAAAAAAAAAGATGATAATAAAATTCAACCAAATTTTTTTTAAAAGAAATTTGAAACATATGATTTCAAAAATGAAAATGAACAGCAACACTGATGATGATCAATGATGAAAGAATCAATAAAACAGAAAATTTTAAAATACAACATGCAAAATGAAACAAAGCATAATTAAACACTTTAAGAAGCAACGCACTTACTATTTCCTAACACTAGTAAGTTTGACTAGTTATCTAAAAGTGAGATATCATGTAGTGGGATACGTGAATACACGTATTGCGAAACACTAATAAAGTTAGTAGATGTGTGATTTATAATCAATCAAATTGATTAAATTGAATTATACTAATTAATAGTACTTAATTTATGAACAAATAACTAATTACTAATTTATTCTAAGTGATTTCAATTTCACTCATTGTTAATATTCTTTTAGAACTAGTTAAATCGACAAGAATATGTTCTCAATGTACCATGCCTGAAATACGTTTACGAACACGATATGTAGTGTAATATGTTCCATAACAATAGTGAATGTCTATTTGTCACTCTTACCAATGTTTCCATACTAAAAAAAAAAAAATGTTACTTTAATATCACTGTTCCCGTTCTAACAAAACGTTACTTCACAAGAAATAATGTTATAATCCATACGTAAGTATATTCTGAAAGTTATATATATACGAATACTGCAGAACTACACATAGTCTCCACAGATGTATAATCAGTGACCATGTACAAAGTTATTCATGTTTCTGTGAGGACGTTTCACCATCTGGAAGTGGTTTAATTTCGACATGTTCACTAGGGCATCTTGAAAGACAGTCTGCAAACACATTCTGTACTCCAGGAATAGCTCGTATCTCAAAATGGAACGGTTGAAGCGCAATAGCGTAACGCGCTGACTTTGATGACTTCACGTTCCCTGTGTTCAGTGCTGTAAGAGCTTTCTGGTCGGATTCCACCACAAAGTGTGATCCGAGGAGATAACGATCCAGTTTATTGATGGACCAGACAAGAGCGAGGAGCTCTTTATCCAGAACGGAATACTTCATCTCGCTCGTCGTAAGCTTTCTGGATACGTACATAACCGGAAATAAGGTGCCTCCGTATTCCTGCATCAAAACTGCCGCGATAGCGTAGGAAGAAGCATCACTGCGAAGAACAAAGGTGAGATCTTTGTTAGGCAACCTTAAAAAAGGCTTATTTGAAAAAAATTGTTTTATATAATCTAAAGCCGTTTGATGATCCTGCGACCACTTTATTACATTAGTTGTACCTTTTTTTAGTAACGAAGAAAGAGGTGCAGTTATAGTAGACAAATGAGGGATGAATTTAGAATAGAACTGTATTAGTCCTAAGAGCGACCTCACTTGTTTTTTTTTGTCTTAGGTGCTGAGATGTTTAAAATTTTAGAGACGTTACTGTCTTCTGTATACATTAAACCGCGACCTATACGGTGACCAAGAAATGAGATGTCATGAAAACCGACAAAAGCCTTTGAAGGTTTCGCTGTTAAGTTATAATCCCGTAAGGTAGAAAGTAAAGATTTTAAACCCTGAATATGTTCATCCCAAGAGTCACTGAAAAGACAGATGTCATCTATATAAGTAATGACATCGGGACGATGAGACAATATGCGGCGCATCATGCGTACAAAGGTAGCTGGCGCATTCATTAGACCGAATGGCATAAAATTCCATTGAAAAAAAGACCCCGTGGCGTCGAGAAAGCGGTGAATGGCTTTGCTTTAGGGGTTAATGGCACTTGCCAATAACCCTTTGAAAGGTCAAATTTCGAAAAGAATGTGGCATGAGATAATTTCTCTAATAAGTCGTCTAAAAGAGGTAATGGTTCCGCATCGAATTTTGTAACTTTGTTTAATTTCCTGTAATCTACGCAAAGACGTATATTGTTGTCCTTCTTCCTAATGATTACCATAGAAGAAGAATATGGTGATGAAGATGGTTCAATTATATTTAATTGAAGCATCTCATCCAATTCCTTATCAACCTTATCACGAAAGTGTAAAGGAATAGGATATGGGCGAACTCGAATCGGTGTATCGTCAGTCAGAATAATGTCATGTTGGATGACTGACGTATGACCTGGGATGTCAGTGAGGACATCCTCATACGTGTGTAGAATATTAGAGACTTGCTGACGTTGATCATCAGTAAGAGTAGATGAGATAGTAACATCATTCCATTTCTCAGTGGAATGGAGTGGTACAACTGGTATTGGTAGTTGTACATCATCGAAAGAAGATTCCTCTTCTTGGATGACTGACAAACTAGAATAGTGTTGAATAGGAGGTGTAGGATCGTCAGTTGCTTGGAACACTGATTGTAGATAATCAGGACGTGAGTAATATTCCTTCAACATATTAATGTGGAAGGTTTTATGTTTACCATTAACATCAACGATGTAGTCGACATCGGATATTCTTGAGATGATCCTGAAAGGACCTCTCCAGGTAATTAAAAGACGATTATTATGCGCAGGTAGTAAGACAAAAGCTTCGTCACCAGGAATAAGCTGGCGAAGACGTCTATATTTGTTTGCAAATAGACGAGCTTTTTCTTTGGCTTGTTCGGATGATGCAGTAGCTAATCTACAAGCATCTATGATTCTCTTTCTCAGAGAGATCACATACTCATAAGAGGATTGAGTTTCCTCTTCAATATTCTCGTCAACCAATAAGTCGTGGATTAACGACATCGGACCGCGTGGTTGCATGCCGAAAACAAGTTGAAATGGAGAAAACCCCGTTGCTTGATTTTGTACTTCGCGATACGCAAAGAGACAAGCGGGTAGGACCCGATCCCAGTCTTGTGGGTGGTCTTGAGTCATCTTACCCAACAACTGCTTGAGTGTCCTATTTAGACGCTCAATTAACCCATTTGACATCGGATGATAAATAGAACTTAGAGATCTGTCTATACCTAATGTCTTCATAACTTGAGACATGGATTCAGAAATGAACTGAACCCCATGATCCGACAAGATTTTCCGTGGAAAACCAATGCGTGAGAAGATTAACATCAATGCCTCTGCTACACTGGCAGATGAAGTGTTCTTGAGAGGGATGGCTTCAGGCCAGCGAGTGCACATATCAATGCACGTAAGGATATGCGTATGCCCTCTAGCAGATGGTAGCATAGGACCAATAATGTCTATAGCCATTTTATCAAATGGTCTAATCGGGATGTCCGCAGCTTGAATAGGAGCCGCATGAAATGGACCCCGTACCTTAACTTCTTGACATATCAAACAGGACCGACAATAGAGAGTGATGTCCTTATGGACGCCTGGCCAGTAGAATGCCGAAAGCACTCTGGATTTGGTACGCGAAAAACCCATATGGCCCGCACATTGCGAGTCATGCGCATGTCGTAATATACGAGATCTCATACAGGATGGGACTATAATCTGAGAACATAAGGATGAATCCTTTTCTCGTATTACTCTAACCAAAATCCCATTTTTAAGTATAAAGTCATGTCTAGATTTTGCAAGTTTGTTGCTGGTATTATTTTTTGTTCACATACTGAAAAAATTTTTTTAATGAATCATCATTCTTTTGCAATGTTGCAAACAACTCCCGTGAAATAGGAGCATCATCATCACAAGTGGTATGAACTGTAGGTTCCATAGGTGTATCATGCGACATATTAGTAGCTTGCGCTCTAGTCACTACTGCATTTGCAGTTTGAATATGTCGCTCTTCCCATTCAGCAATTTGCTGTGGTGTACACTCTTTAATACCATGTATGCGACCAAGTATTAAATCACAAATTGGATTCGGAAGGAGACAAGCTTGAATCTTTCCTGAAAAAAATGGTGTATTAAGATCAATAATAGCAGTGGCAAATGTTTCAATTGTGCCACCAAACGTTACACACTTGACAACCCGGCCCGTGGCACAACTTGGGTTGATCAGCGAAGTCCGGACGCCGACTGTGCTGCAACCTGAGTCAAATAGGAGAGAGCATGAAATATTGTTGACAAATCCCTTGTTAAACTTAAGAGAGCCCTGTCCCTGGTGTACTGACGCAGCAGTGGCCGTACAGACTGCAGGTAGACTAGGCAAGGTATGTCCGCAACGCAGCGTCGTGATCGCCCTGGGCTGGAAAAGAGTAGAGCATTCTGAACAATCTTTGACTTGGGTACAATCAAGAGAACAACACATAGCATTATGAGTTTCAGCTCCTTTACCCTGTTCAATGTTAGCCTGTGTATCACTAAAAGCGACATTAGAATGTCTATTCGTATTACTCAACGATCTATCTCGTCGACGCGATCGATTTTGATTTTTGTCATTAAAATTGCCATAATTGTAGTTTCTGCTAGAGTTAAAATTTGGATGAGTCCGATAATTTGTATAATGATCGTTATGATGTTGGTAAAATGGTTTATTTCCAAAAAATTGTTTGTTTTGCGGACCCTGAGATCTTGATCTCCAGTTTTGTTTATTATAATGTCCTTGATTATTTTTAAAATTATTGTTACCAAAATCTCGCGATCTGTGAGCCTGGTTCCAAGAAACATTAAATGGAGCAGATTGTTGAAATTGCTTCCCTTTGTAAAAATTACCATTGTTAAAATTGTCATTATTTCCCTTATTGACATATCTGTCAGCACTAAAAGAACGATTGCGTGAAAAATTGTTTTGTTGTGCTGCAAAAGCAACAGGCAATTCATTCTTAATCTGTGCATTACTTAGATCCATGTTTGGGTGAGCAGTGCAAAAATTTTTAGCATGCTGTTCTAAGTCTTTCATAGATAAAGGTTTCCGTTCGTGTAAAAATGCGAGAAATGTAGGATTTACAGACGAAAGTACCTTATCGCGCATCAGTAAATCGAAGAGACCTTCATACGACTTTTCAATTTTGGATAATTCGATCCATCTTTCTAATGTTAGTCGTATTTGTGACAGAAAATCACTAAAATTTCTGCTAGATTGAGGTAGTAATGTATGAAATCTTGATCGATATTGGTCTTCTGTCATTTGGAATTTTTGCAGAAGTGCCGCTCTAAGAGCATTATAGTCATTTTTCTCACCAATGCTGGTGGTATGATAAACTGCTAATGCGTCCCCTGTAAGTAATCTGGATAAATATGTACAGTATAGAGCTTTATCCACGTTATAAGACACACAAGTGGCCTCAAACCTATCTAGGAAGAATATCACGTCATCAGACGGGGGATTAAATTTTGGTAATTTAAGGTGAATTTCCTTAAAATTATCATGTCTGGATGAAGTTTGGCTTTCAAAAGTTCTCTGAGAATTAGATTCCTGAGTTAACCTAAGTCTCTCATATTCTGACTCTGCTAATTTCAGTTCATGCTGTCGTTTTCTTTCATTCTCTTCCATCTCAAGCTGAAGTCGTTTTGTGTTTTGTTCAGCTATTATCTTCTTTCTTCCATTTCTTTATGTTTATTTTCCATTTCAATTTTAAGTCTTTCTTCAGCCTCCCTTTGCTTCTGTTCTGCCTCTCGCTGAAATCGTTTCTCTTCTAATTCAGCGGCTAATCTCATTTTTTTCTCCTCTTCCTCAGCTATAAATTTCCTCTTCTTTTCATCCTCCTCAGCAGTTAATCTCATTTTTTTCTCATTCTCCTCCGCCTCAATCCTTTTTTGATCTGCCTCAAATTTCAAATTTTCCAAACGTAAAGTTTCTAACCTTCTCTGATCAGCTTCTATTTCTTGAGCTTTCTTATATTCTGCAAGTGCAAATGCTTTTGCTTCCTCAGGAGCCATCTGAAGAGCTTTTGCTTGCTTAATGAAATAGTCTAAGGTAGCCATTATTCAATTTTATTATGTAATAATACTACTTAAAATTGTTACTACAACTAGTGGTTTTCGTTCCTGTTCTAGAACGGTAAAATCAATTTATATAATAGGCAATAATATTAATAATTAATAATGTAATTTATAACATGAAATGGTGTGAAAGCAATAACGTGACAGACAATAGCACAATACTGACACGACACGATAATCAAGACAAATGACTACAGTCGTAGAAATCAAATAAAATAAAATGTGGAACTAAAATAGAATGTCGTAAAAAATTACGATGACATCTACGATCAATAATGCACAAGACAATTGACAACACAGTGTAAAAACATATGCTTTGTAAAAAACTGAACGACAGTCAGGTAAGATGGACAATAATCACATACAAAATACATCATGAAAATAAGGTACAAGTAAAAATAACTACCAAAAACAACAATTAAAACTTGACGAAACAGCTAAAACAGTCAGGTGTCACAGACTACCAGACACAGTGGACCAAAGATCCTTCTACGCTCACGCGTAGGAACATTCCACTGCGGGAAGTCTGCAAAATAATGTCCTACAGAACGTCTGACGAAGAACCCGAATTGGCTTCGAGATGGATCTCGTTCGTCAGATCAACCTCCCTACCTCCCACGAAGAATACACAACATATAACACTTAACACGAAAAAATATGAATGTGGACATATCACGGAAGGCACAACTAAGCGTAATAAAGTGTACAACGGAAACACGTTATACTCATCTCGCGTGCAGGTAAAAAATCAATGTGCCTCGTCTCCGTGGATGTACGTCTACAGATAAAATACTTCGTTCTGCTTATCTAGATTACAGCTCGCACGCAATAATGATGAAGAGATGATCTCCAAGTAATCAGTCACTGTGAAACTTGACGTGGAGGTTGATTGAAGACCTTGACCTTGGTAAACGTAAGTTGAATCTGATTTCTCATCCCACTGGGTTCCAAGTTCGAGATGTTGGTGACTTGAAAGTTAAAATCTTCTTTTCACAGAAAAGTATTGAGTACGTTCTTTGGAAGTTAGTTATTTCCAGACCACACTGGCATACCAATTATTGTTGACTCCGTTTTATCGTTGAGTTCAGTTTATACTGGTGAAGTGGTAGCTTAAAACGCGAATGGTTAAAAATGAACGAATGTCAACAATATTCTTCAAACGAACTTCAACAAGTAGTATTGAACTGGGTGAACTGGGCAAGTACTGGCAGTACAGAAGTCGGTGGTGACTGTACATAGATTTTATTCAACACAGCACATACGGAGTGGACAAGACTAACATCGTCACAGGCGCAGAAATCATACGTCAACATGTTGATAATTACTTTTAAAGTTCCTGAAGATTCTCTACTAATAAAGTCCTCTGACTCAAGTGACTGAGGATCACAAAACTGTTACCATATACTATTCCGCTCATTCAAGTCCATTGACCTTCCTTCAAGGACGTACATCATGGTAACGTATTCATACTCCAGGATAAAATTCTTCTTCCATATCATACTTCATAATCCCAGACTTTCTCCATACATCCCGTTAGATATAGTATATAGTTTTCAAACAAAGTCATACATGATAATACGAACAGGTTAGAGATTCCAGTTGACTAACCTCTCCCATTCTATGCCACGCTTCTGGCATTGTAGTAACAGCATATTAAACATGTGAAGCATATAAATTCATTAACTTGATTTCTTGTAGGTATTCTCCCTCTACGAAAAGATTCAAAGGCTATCGACTCCGTGTGTCCAATTCTAGGAATGTCATCTACGATGAATTCCCGCTAGACCATTAATAGGAGCGGCCTGATACTTTAATGTACATAAATAAACATGCCATAAGAAATGGGGCGACACTTACTTTATACTTCCACTATTGACTTCGCCATGAAGATCAATAGATACGAATACAACTGATGGCTATTTCACATTTGCCAAGAATCAAAGGATAACACAGCGGACATAAATATCGTCCGAGCTGCCCCATTCATGACGTCAGAAACTACTCAACTAGGTTACACGTGCGTCCAAAGCAACTCACCCTGCATTGTGCACGTCAGTGCGTGAATCAATCGAACGCCCAAATAATATAACTATATAAAACTGGTGCGTACATTTGGCAGGACCGAAGACTACCCCCGTAGGTAATAAATGTACGTAACAGCATGTTAAATGAAAGATGTTTACATATGCAATCTTCACGATTAATTATAGTATTACTGTTCGTAATGTTAATTTTCCTGGGAAAACTATGAATGGATGTGCTGTTGGGGTGGCTTCATCCCTCCCTGTTTATGCCTACACAGCATTGTCCATTAATGATGGAAGGAAATGGGATGCTTCAGTAGTAAATTCTCTTGGGTGCTAGTTTTATGAAGTTGGTGTAAGTTCAGCAGGCCAGCTAGCCTACTTAACTTTAATAGATTTGTTCTGGTGCTGGGATCTGATGGCCCCACCTCTCCGTGCTTGAACAATACAAAGATGTTCTGCCGAAATGTACACTGCACGGGTCCTCACTTCAATTATTAATCAGCATTTGACACCACCTTAGTGTCAAGATCGAACTCACAGCTCAGATTATGAATAAAGAACACAGAAATGCTAGCAAAACTCAGCTGAGCTGCTGGCTATAGTATGGCGTCCCTGAACTTATTTCAATTTATTTCATTTGGAAATCACCACACTTGAAATTTACTGTGTCTATCACTGGACAACTATTGAGGAATGGCAAAAAAGCTCGTCTGAGCGCGGATAATATGATTGTCTGTGGCCAATCAATGCCTTGGTTTTTTTAAATTCAAATTTCCTACACTAAAGTCATTTCAGTCATGCTTCAGTCAAGTATGGATTTTTATCTGTTAGTCTGTCCGTCTCTACTTGCGTTTTCACAAAAACGTACTTGATTTTTGAACCAACCTTTCTCTCCCCTCCAAAATTTTGTCGTTAAAAGTTATTTTTAGACACAGCTCCCACCAATATCCCTTCTCTTCCATGCTAAGTAGATTTGAACACCTGCGTCTCAAGGTCGCGATTTTGCATCTGCGTTTAGCCGCTGAATTCAAATCAAAGGCTTGGTATCGCAAAAGCGTCCGTTTCCGTACCTCGTGTCAATTTGGGGACGTGAATTTTTTTCTTTCATTTCCCCCCAATTGCGTCTCCTTAGCCTTGCTAGTCTCACGCAATTTTTTTCAGTCATATTTTTTTTTTCCTTTTGATCCGCCGTTCTCATCCCTCCAAATGGTAACCGTTTTGATTTCCCGTCTAACAAGTCAATTTTTATGGAGGGTGATGACCCGCGGTCAGGGCGATCATGTACTATCAGCAGCTTACGCGTTATGTTTTTATCCTTACATTTTATCCTTTGGAGATATTTTTACGTTGTATCACTTGTTAATTTTATGACACATCTCCCCACTTGAAAACATGCCTACGGCAAGTTCTAAAACCAGTGATACACATAGATAAAATCTCTCCTCCCGTCTGCCATTACTCTAATTTTGATCACAGGGGTGCCGACTGAGGAAATCTGCACCGACATTCAATTTGCCTGGGATATATTGGATACTAAACTGATAAGGTTGAAGTAATAAAGACCACCTCAGCAATCTTGCGTTTTCATGCTTAGCCTGAGATAAGAATACGAGAGGCTGATGATCCGTCTCCACCACAAAAGTCCTACCATACAGATAGATTTGAAACTTCTTTATTGCCCAGATTAACGCTAAACATTCTTTTTCGCTTGTGGAGTATCCTTGTTCCGCCTTATTCAATTTGCGGCTTGCATAAGCGACTGGTTTCAGTTCCCCATCAGGTGAAGATGATCTTTGCAACAAAGCCCCTCCAAGTCCTACATTACTTGCATCGGTTCTTAAGACAAAGTCCTGTGTCAAATCAGGCAGTTTGAGAATAGGCTTGCTAGTGAGTTTTTCCTTTAACTCTTGGAACGCTAGTTCACATTGTGCAGTCCAAATAATTTTATCTGGAAGTCCCTTGCGAGTCAGATCAGTCAGAGGAGCACAAATAGCGTTAAAATTTTTGATGTATTTCTGATAAAATCCGCATAACGACACGAATGATCGCACGTCCTTTTTTGTTTGTGGTCTAGGTGCTCTCTGCAGTTTTTCCAAGTTCTTGGGGTCAGGGGTCATGTTACCCTGATATACAGTGTGTCCCAAGAATTCCAACTCTTTGCATCCAATACAACATTTTGTTGGCCTAGCAGTTAAGTTCGCCTCCCGAAGTCTATTAAATAACATTTCTAGAGCTTCAATGTGTTCTTCAAATGTCTCTGTGGCGACGAGAATATCATCCATGAAATTCGTGATAAATTCTCGCAACATCGTTTTTTACAATATCTATTTTATAACGCAAGGGCAACAACTGCTTGAAATTTATAGTCACTTTTCTCGGTAAGCATTTGTCTTCTCGCGTTGGTATCGAATGCAGTTAAGTTTTGAGCTGTGGTCATTTTGCGCTGGACTGCGCATGACTTGTCTTGTTTTTTTGGTCGATCGGTTTCCGCCCACCACTAGTGGAGTGAGCGATTTGGAATGGCGAAAGAGATGCCTCGTTGAAGAGGGGATCTCCGCTATTTTTTGTTCTGTCAGGGATGTGTAGTCCTCTTATGGATATTTCGTTTATTCGGGATAATACCTCTAGTGTATTTGCACATGCCGGGAGGCGTGATATTTCTGTATTTCTTGAAAACAAGGTAAATTGACTTTTTTCATTAACTCTATCGATTTTGGGTCGTGAGCGATTTCGATTCATAGCCTGTCTTCGAAAGTCGTCGTCACGAGATGTTTTTTCCCAGCTCACATGTCGCTGCATTGTACTGCATCGGTTGATGCATGTACCAAGGACCATTACTTGCTACTTTGTTAAATGAACTAGGTTTGGAAAACCTTTATTATCTAGAGGATATTTTTGAGGACATTATTTATACTTCGGCAGACGTGTCGGTCTTGCTGAAGTCAGACTAAGGAGAGTGAACTGATCTCATACATCTGGTTATCTCCTGGCTGTTATAGAAAAGGATGGAGTTTTCCACCTGACTACATTTACAGCACTATGAAATATAACATGCATCTGACTCATCATTGTAATGCTGTCTACCGTCTATTGCTGTATTGAATGTTGCTGTGATAATGACTGTTTGATGTGCCTACATATTCGCGTAACCATTTTGTCACTGTGGCGTCCACAATAAATAATGAAGAAAAACATCAACGGCTGTTACAAGAATCATTGACTTTATACGTCGTGAGTTTACTGACGTTGGTGATATGTTGCGTGATAAATTCTCGCAACATCGTTTTTTACAATATCTATTTTATAACGCAAGGGCAACAACTGCTTGAAATTTATAGTCACTTTTCTCGGTAAGCATTTGTCTTCTCGCGTTGGTATCGAATGCAGTTAAGTTTTGAGCTGTGGTCATTTTGCGCTGGACTGCGCATGACTTGTCTTGTTAATGATAACTTCACTGAATAGTGATAATGAAGTTGATAGCCAAGATAGTCACTTAGTAATCACTCGTGACTCTTTCATAAAATTGCAAGAAGAAGATCCTTCTTTAAAAAAATTCTTCGTTCTTGCGAAGAAAGGTGATCCGAATCAGGATACAAATAGAAAATCTTGGATCGCAATGAGAAACGGCGTACTTGTACGTATGGTACAAGATTCGACTACGTCGGCACATTCGCAAATTCTTGTTCCCAAGAGCATGAGAGTCCAAATATTGCAACATGCTCATGACTGGCAATGTGCTGGACATATGGGTTTTGCCCGTACGAAGTCGAGAGTCCTTGCGGCTTTCTTTTGGCCTTTTGTCAATAAGGACATTCGTATTTACTGCCGATCATGCAAGGTATGTCAGGAGGTCAAATCTAGAGGACCACGACATGCTGCGCCTATCCAGGCTGCTGACATTCCTATTCGGCCGTTCAGAAAATGGCCATAGATATTATTGGCCCTTTTAAGGTCAGGTCGGCCAGAGGACATCAGTTTATCCTTACATGTGTCGATATGTGCACACGTTGGCCAGAGGCTATTCCTCTTAAGAGCATATCTACTACAGATATCGCAGATGCTCTTTGGTTGATATTTTCTCGCTTGGGGTTCCCCAGAGAAATATTGTCAGACCATGGCACTCAACTCATATCTGACACTATGTCACAGGTAATGTCTACCTTACATATTGAACGATCTCTCAGTAGTATCTACCATCCTATGTCTAATGGGTTAGTTGAGCGTCTGAATAGAACGCTCAAGACTTTGCTTGGTAAGATAACTGAAGATCATCCTCAAGATTGGGACAGGGTTTTACCCGCGGCTCTCTTTGCCTATAGAGAAGTCCCTAATGAACACACAGGATTTTCTCCCTTCGAACTTGTCTTTGGCGCGCGTCCACGCGGCCCTATGTCTTTATTACACGATCTCATCACTGCCGATGATATTAGCGATGAAACTCAATCCTCATATGAGTATGTCATTGCTCTTAGACAAAAGATCATTGAGGCATGTAAGCTAGCAACTGCTTCATCAGAAATTGCTAAAGAGAAGGCAAGACAGTTTGCTAACAAGAATAGATGTCTACGACAAATTTGTCCAGGTGACAAAGCATTCGTCCTACTCCCCAGTAGGGAAAATAGACTTCTTATTGCATGGAAAGGTCCGTATGCAATAGTCTCTCGGATTTCCGATGTTGACTATGTGGTCGATATTGATGGAAAGCATAAAACTTTCCACATAAACATGCTTTCGGAATTTCACGAACGTCCGGGACTATTTGCTGCCTATTTTCCAGGCAACGGATGATGCTCCTGCACCTCACGGTCATTATTCATCCCTGTCTGTCATACAGGATGAGGAATCTACCTTCTCAGATGTCAATCTTCCCCTTCCAGTGGTTCCATTACATTCCACGGAATCTTGGAAAAACGTTTCTGTTTCTCCTAATCTTTCTGGTGACGAACATCGACAAGTCTCGTCGATGTTACAAACATTTCAGGATGTTCTCACTGACATTCCTGGACACACAGATGTCATAGAACATGACATAATTCTTACCGACAATAATCCAATTAGGGTTAGGCCGTATCTATTCCTATACACTTTCAGTCGCAAGTGGAAAAGGAATTGGATGAAATGATTCAATTAAATATAATTGAACCATCGACTTCACCATATTCTTCTTCCATGGTTATTGTCCGGAAGAAGGATAAGAACATACGAATTTGCGTTGATTATCGCAAATTGAATCAGGTCACAAAGTTCGACGCTGAACCGATGCCTTTGTTAGAAGATCTACTGATTAGACTTTCTAATTCTAGATTCTTCACTAAACTTGACTTGTCTAAAGGTTATTGGCAAGTGCCTTTAGCAGAGCATGCCAAACCTCTTACTGCTTTTTCTACACCTAGGGGTCTATTTCAATGGAATGTTATGTCTTTTGGTCTCATGAACGCCCCTGCCACTTTCGTTCGCATGATGCGTCGAATTCTGTCACATCGTTCGGATGTCATCGCATACTTAGATGACATCTGTCTCTTCAGTGATACCTGGGAAGATCACTATTTAGGGTTATATGACTTACTGTCCACTCTACGTGAGAATAATTTGACAGCGAAACCTTCTAAAGCTTTTGTTGGTTTTGGTGAAATCTCTTTCCTGGGTCATCGTGTTGGTCATGGTCTCTTGAAGACAGAAGACCACAATACTTCCAAAATACTGAACATCTCTGTTCCTAAAACGAAGAAACAAGTTAGGAGTCTCTTAGGTTTAATTCAATTTTATGGGAGATTTATTCCAAATTTATCTTCGATCATGGCACCTCTATCAACATTGTTGAAGAAAGGTTCGCCTAATCTGGTCCGTTGGTCTGAAGAATGCCAATCTTCACTAGACCAAATCAAGAATATATTTTCTTCTCCTCCCATCTTAAGATTACCTACTCTTGATAGGACTTTTGTTCTTCGGAGTGATGCTTCATCCACTGGGATTGGAGCAGCACTGATGCAAGAATATGCAAATACTCTGCATCCTGTTATGTACATTTCTAGAAAACTAAATGCGGCAGAGAGGAACTACTCGGTTTTAGACCGTGAGTTGTTAGCGATGGTTTGGTCAATTCTAAAGCTACAAAGATTCCTCCTGGGCGCACATTTCATTCTAGAGACTGATCAGAAAGCTCTTACAGCTATTCAGACTAAGAATTTGAAGAGTTCGAGATCCACTCGATATGCTATAGCTCTTCAACCTTTTCACTTCACGGTACGAGCTATCCGTGGTGCGGATAATGTGATGGCTGACATTTTGTCTAGATGCCCACATGACTCCAACTAATACTTCTGTCCTATATTTCCATATATTACAGAGTCATAACACACCTATATTTCTACAATAGATTAGCACATCTGTACTTACTCTATATGTACACACTATCGTGCTTTGTTGTCATCTTCTTCTGTTCGTTTTTTAAGATGATAGAGGAGGACTGAGTAGTTAATATAAGGGCCGTTAGTTTACTAAACAGCCACAATTATTAATAATGTATTGTACCTTATGAAGCATATTAGTTATTAATTAGCATTATATTGCTTGTACTTTCTCAGAATGTCATTGTTGAGCTGAGGACTTACCTTACTAGTATCAAGCATGACGAGTACTAGATTGTGTACTTACCCTCGGAATACCAGAGCATATGTCCTGGATCGTCATGTAGTTTAACTTTACTATGTACTTATGTCATTACATGTCAAAGACTTTACTATTTAAATTTTCCTATTAGATTTGTACATCCATTTTTAAAGACAATATTAGAGTATGCTGTTTAATGATGATTATGGTAACTTGCATACGTATATTGTGTTTACATGCTAACGTGATGTGTGTTGGTGACACCTCCCCGATGTGAATATTTTTTGAGACATATTTATTTTTCTGTGGAGGTATATCCTCACCAGACACTCTATAATTAGCCTCATGTTAGGCAATTTAATTAATTATCAGCGCATAATTCGTGTGTTTTGAGCCGCTTATCGCATGCTCTTTGATATTTAAAAAAAAAATATGTTCCACATTTTTTTTTATCGGGAGGAGGTGGTGATATGTTGCGTGATAAATTCTCGCAACATCGTTTTTTACAATATCTATTTTATAACGCAAGGGCAACAACTGCTTGAAATTTATAGTCACTTTTCTCGGTAAGCATTTGTCTTCTCGCGTTGGTATCGAATGCAGTTAAGTTTTGAGCTGTGGTCATTTTGCGCTGGACTGCGCATGACTTGTCTTGTTTTTTGGTCGATCGGTTTCCGCCCACCACTAGTGGAGTGAGCGATTTGGAATGGCGAAAGAGATGCCTCGTTGAAGAGGGGATCTCCGCTATTTTTTGTTCTGTCAGGGATGTGTAGTCCTCTTATGGATATTTCGTTTATTCGCGATAATACCTCTAGTGTATTTGCACATGCCGGGAGGCGTGATATTTCTGTATTTCTTGAAAGCAAGGTAAATTGACTTTTTTCATTAACTCTATCGATTTTGGGTCGTGAGCGATTTCGATTCATAGCCTGTCTTCGAAAGTCGTCGTCACGAGATGTTTTTTCCCAGCTCACATGTCGCTGCATTGTACTGCATCGGTTGATGCATGTACCAAGGACCATTACTTGCTACTTGTTAAATGAACTAGGTTTGGAAAACCTTTATTATCTAGAGGATATTTTTGAGGACATTATTTATACTTCGGCAGACGTGTCGGTCTTGCTGAAGTCAGACTAAGGAGAGTGAACTGATCTCATACATCTGGTTATCTCCTGGCTGTTATAGAAAAGGATGGAGTTTTCCACCTGACTACATTTACAGCACTATGAAATATAACATGCATCTGACTCATCATTGTAATGCTGTCTACCGTCTATTGCTGTATTGAATGTTGCTGTGATAATGACTGTTTGATGTGCCTACATATTCGCGTAACCATTTTGTCACTGTGGCGTCCACAATAAATAATGAAGAAAAACGTCAACGGCTGTTACAAGAATCATTGACTTTATACGTCGTGAGTTTACTGACGTCCTATGTGGATTGCCCTGTTATTTTTGTATGAGCATTGTTTTGACTGAACACATCTGCACACCACACAAAACCAGACATGCGGATACCATCCATCATCATATGGCATCACGCATCACATGGGTTATTCAGGGGATCCAACAATTTGCGCATCATCCTTGAAAATACACTCGGAGCATTTTTCAGTCCGAATGGTAGCATATTGAATTCATAATGTCCATCCGAAGTGCTAAAAGCCAAATAAGGTCTCACTTCAGGCTTCACTGGGATCTGGTAATAGCCTTTACTAAGATCCACCTTTGAAAATATTTTGCCTTGTTCAGTCTGGCAAATAACTGTTTTGTGTCTGGTAATGGATCCACTTGTCCTTCTGTGACAGCGTTCAGTTTCCTGTAATCTATGCACAGTCTGTGTTCCCCAGACGGTTTCCTCAACAAAACGACACTAGAACTAAAAGATGATTCACTGTGCGAAATAATCCCCTCCTTCAGCAAATAATCTATTTCTTCCTTCAATGCCTTCTCCTTCGCGAACGGAATAGAATAGGCTCTCATACAGATTGGGTTTGAGTCTACCAGTTTCATGTCATACTGTAGCAAATTTGTATGGCCTGGTTTATCTGTTAGTACATCTGTATGTTCCTCCAGAACCTGTTGAACTCTCTCCCTCTGGTTTTTAGTCAGGTGCTTACTGACTTTTACCTGTGCTGCTGTTTCACAAGGATGTAATGGGTATTCATGTGAGGTGAGTGGTTCCTTTTGCATCTGGGTTGCAATAGCCAAGGTCAATAAGGGGGTGCTTTCCTGGAGTGGTCTGTCCAGATACTTCTTTAATAAGTTTACATGATAAACTTTCTCCTTCCCCTTTTTGTCAATTTTATAGTTTGTTCTAGACACCTTCTCTAGAACCGTATATGGACCTTGCCAACCAATTTGTAATTTATTCTGGCTACCGGGTAGTAGAAGAAGCACCTTCTCTCCCACAGCTAGTTCTCGGTCCTTTGCCTTCCTATTAAAATATGCTGCATGTTTCTTCCTGGCTTGTTTCAAATTATCATTTGCCAGTTTCCATCCAGCTTTCAAACGAGTGGTCAGTTCGTTCACATATTGATAAGATGAGGTAACAGGTTCTTCCGCCTTCTCATCCGTCCAGGTCCTTAATAAAGCTTCTAAAGGACCTTTTATTGGCCTCCCAAATAGCAGAGTTGCGGGAGCCATCCCGGTTGAACTATGTGGTACCTCCCGATACGCAAACAATGCGGCAGGCAGGAATTGATCCCACAGATCCGGTTTTTCGTGTGCCAGCTTTCTCAGGATAGAAATGAGAGTCCCGTTGAACCTCTCTACCTGGCCGTTCCCTTGTGGATGGTACGGACTACAATGAAAGTGTCTGGCTTGAAATAGTTTAAAAACTTCTTCCGTTAGTTTCCCTTTGAACTGAGATCCATTATCCGTCAAGATTTGATGCGGGAATCCTAATCGGGTGAATATTGTAAGTAGTGCCTCTGCTACATGTTTTGAATCAATTGATGGCAGGGCTACCGCCTCTCCCCACATAGAACAAGTGTCCACCAGAGTAAGGATGTAACTGTTCCTCCTCTTGGTCCGAGTGAGAGGTCCCACAATATCCACTGCAACCCTCTCAAAAGGTGTTCCCACTATGGGCATTTCCCCTAGAGTTGCAGGAGCAGTCCAGTGCTTTGGAGCTACCCTTTGACATTCAGGGCAGGATTTGACATATCTTTTTATATCCTCCGTTATCCCTGGCCAGAAGTAATGACAAGCTATACGCTGTCCTGTGGCGCTGATCCCCATGTGACCACTGAAGGGAATCGCATGCCCGAGTTCCATCACTTTATCTCTATATGAGGTGGGAAGAACCAGCTGGTTGTGACCATTTATTCCAGTTCCGGCCTTCCTGTATAATAGTTTGTTCTTCATGAAATATCCCCCTTGCTCGGAGGTGTGTGGCATTTGGGCAATTTTTTAAAACATGGCTTGAGTGTCCTATCCTCAGCCTGCGCCTTTCTCATCTCCTCTGGATGAGCATTTATAGGTTCACCTTCTTCCTCCTTCTTCTGTGACCTGGTCTGCACTGTCGCCATGATCACAGGTTTCTCGGGATTCCCCAAGAAGACGTATCTACACCCCAATATCAGAGGGTAGATTGGTTCATCTATCACTGCTGCTCTGATTTCTCCTTCCACATAGCGAGTTTTCACCGTTATCCTTGCGATGGGAAGTGTCATGAGTGGTATGTCCTTGGTCGCCCCTTGTATTTCCACTGTTTCTGTGGTATACTGACTTGGGTCCACTAGGCTAGACTTCACAACTGAATCATAATCCAAACCTGTATCATAAAGGCACCTTATGGTGACCCCCATTACAAATAACATCCTCACAAACTGGGGGGTGATAAGGTTCCTGTTGTCCATTAGGATTAACCTTTAATCTTTGCGTCCCCGACTTCATTGCAGCAATGTTTGAAGGTTTCCTTCTACAAAATTCGGTGTTATGGTTATCCTTCTTGCACCATTTACACCATCTTTTTCCTTGGTTCAACGGTTTTCTTTCATTGAACTTTTGGTCATTGAACTGTGAGTTTCTGTCGCGATAGTCATTTCTTGGCCGCTCAAAGTTTGTCCTACCATTATTTCCCTGCTCTCTATTATCAAATTTATTAAATTGCTGTGGAGCTTTAAAATTATCTATGTGCTTCTTTTTAGCACCACTTACCTCTGCCTGGGCTGCCTGATACCTCTCAGCGACATTTAAAACCTCTCCCAACTTCTCTGCACCTTGTTCCATGAGAAATTTTCTCATGTCTGGAGCCATGGACTCCCTCAATTGCTCAATCATGATCATTTCTTTAAGATCTTGGGTCTTCCCCAGAGCAGTCCATTTCTCCAAATAGGTTTCCAGTCTAGCAGAGAATTGGTGGTATGTCTCCCCAGACAACAGTTTGGCATTTCTAAATTTCTTACGATAAAATTCACCATTCTTCTCGTACCTTAATAACAAAGCCTGCTTTAACATGTCATAATTGTCTTGGTCTTCCCTGTTCATTTTAGCAAAGACTTCATAAGAAGTACCTCTCAGTCCTTGTGATAACTTTAAACTCCACCTCTCTCTCTCTAACCCATATGTAGTAGCTAATAACTCAAAACGTCCTAGGTACCCCTCTATGTCATCGTCTTTTTCAACAAAATGGTCTAAATGAAACCCCATAGCTGAGTTTGAGGCTCCCAGACTGGGCGTAGCATCTGAGGCAAAAGGGCTGGCACCATTTTCAGGAGCCTGGCCTTGTAATTCCAGCTCCCTTAGTCGTAATTCATGCTCCCTTTGCAACCTTCTATCTTCTGCCTCCCTTTCGGCCTTTTTATCTTCTGCCTCCCTTTCGGCCTTTTTATCTTCTGCCTCCCTTTGCTGTCGTTTGTCTTCTGCCTCAATCTGCAGCCTCTTAATTTCTCTATCCGCCTCAATTTGTAACCTCTTCTCTTCAGCTACCTTTCTATCTTCCCTTTCAATATATTTATCACATTCAGCCGTTACGTATTGAATTAAAATCTGACCATCCATTCCCATCTCCTTTGCGGTCAGCACAGCAGCTGATCGGAATTTTGCCAGCTCCGCCATACTTTTTAGACAATATAATAATATACAAGATAAATCTCTAACCAGTAAATACACTAAGTACTTCTTATGACTATAGTCTAACTAATTCTAACTAACCAGTTAACTAATTAATTATTACTGGCTGTGAAGATTCACCAACTTCTAATTGCCCTTTTAATTTAAAGGGACACTTTTAATTTTAAGGGAATTTTACAATTTTTTTCCCCTAATTTTATTTCTCCCACCAGGAGATCCTTATATTACTGTTTATGCTAATTATCCCTGGACAAGACCCCAATATATGTAGTGGATTTTGATGGTATTGTATGGTGGTGTTATCACCTAGTGTGATGCGTGAGGTCAGCTGTGAAGGCTCCTGAGATAATTGTAGCTGTGAATATACAGAAGGCCCTTTCGCGCTACCACTTTATGACCTCACACATATCTTTTTTTTACTAATGAATGTGGCTACGTTAAAATCTAGGGTACTGAATGCAATGTGTTGTATGGACATATACAAACACACACAGATATTAATTAAGTCTAATACTATCAATAAAATTTATAACACAATGAACTAAATTCAGCTGGTTAAATTTAGAATAGAAAATCTTTTTTAAATTTATTTGTTCTGAACCAAGGTTTTAGTTTGGCCAGAACTTATGCAAAGATTTTGAAATTTATGAATGAATGGCATGAATAAAGGGCATGTTAAATGAAAGATGTTTACATATGCAATCTTCACGATTAATTATAGTATTACTGTTCGTAATGTTAATTTTCCTGGGAAAACTATGAATGGATGTGCTGTTGGGGTGGCTTCATCCCTCCCTGTTTATGCCTACACAGCATTGTCCATTAATGATGGAAGGAAATGGGATGCTTCAGTAGTAAATTCTCTTGGGTGCTAGTTTTATGAAGTTGGTGTAAGTTCAGCAGGCCAGCTAGCCTACTTAACTTTAATAGATTTGTTCTGGTGCTGGGATCTGATGGCCCCACCTCTCCGTGCTTGAACAATACAAAGATGTTCTGCCGAAATGTACACTGCACGGGTCCTCACTTCAATTATTAATCAGCATTTGACACCACCTTAGTGTCAAGATCGAACTCACAGCTCAGATTATGAATAAAGAACACAGAAATGCTAGCAAAACTCAGCTGAGCTGCTGGCTATAGTATGGCGTCCCTGAGCTTATTTCAATTTATTTCATTTGGAAATCACCACACTTGAAATTTACTGTGTCTATCACTGGACAACTATTGAGGAATGGCAAAAAAGCTCGTCTGAGCGCGGATAATATGATTGTCTGTGGCCAATCAATGCCTTGGTTTTTTTAAATTCAAATTTCCTACACTAAAGTCATTTCAGTCATGCTTCAGTCAAGTATGGATTTTTATCTGTTAGTCTGTCCGTCTCTACTTGCGTTTTCACAAAACGTACTTGATTTTTGAACCAACCTTTCTCTCCCCTCCAAAATTTTGTCGTTAAAAGTTATTTTTAGACACAGCTCCCACCAATATCCCTTCTCTTCCATGCTAAGTAGATTTGAACACCTGCGTCTCAAGGTCGCGATTTTTGTGCAAATAGCGACACTTTTGATTCAATGCAGTCTTTCGCTGTTGTGAACAACACTGTCTTTTGTCATTATTTTCATTATTATCTATCCGTCTGTAAAATTAAAAACATATTATTTCACTGCTCAGAATGGGCCATCCGGCCAGCTAATTTTTATATTCCTAACATTAATATTAAGAAAAAGTTACTTTTTAAATTTTGTAATATTTCAAGCATCTGCGTTTAGCCGCTGAATTCAAATCAAAGGCTTGGTATCGCAAAAGCGTCCGTTTCCGTACCTCGTGTCAATTTGGGGACGTGAATTTTTTTCTTTCATTCCCCCCCCCAAGTGCGTCTCCTTAGCCTTGCTAGTCTCACGCAATTTTTTTCAGTCATATTTTTTTTTTCCTTTTGATCCGCCGTTCTCATCCCTCCAAATGGTAACCGTTTTGATTTCCCGTCTAACAAGTCAATTTTTATGGAGGGTGATGACCCGCGGTCAGGGCGATCATGTACTATCAGCAGCTTACGCGTTATGTTTTTATCCTTACATTTTATCCTTTGGAGATATTTTTACGTTGTATCACTTGTTAATTTTATGACAGTGCCGTGGGCGTATTTGATTGTCAAGTGAACGATGTGGAACCCTTTGATTGTCAAGTGAAGGCTATGGAACCCTTTGATTGTCAAGTGAAGGCTATGGAACCTTGTGATTGCCCGGTGAAGGCTATAAACTCCTTCTTTGAAAAAATGTACATAAAAACATTAGTACACGTTTTAAATGATAATTTTTAGGTTATGTCCACGGACCACCTAGAGTCCATTCAAAACCCTAAGGGATCAATTGACCACAGGTTAAGAAACCCTGATCTGCAGGGTAATTTAACTGTCACGTCTTATTTTCACATTTTTCTGTCCTCACTTGTATTCAGTGGATATACATGAAACAAGTAGATACATTAAAAAGAATGTCAATAGCGAGAGAGAGCGATATAGTATCATGGAAGAGGATGCATTACAAACACTATAGACAATGCCACAACAAACGGCAAATAACTTACAGCCTGAAGAGCCAACACACAAGAAAAACAACAATGTAATATGCTATATGGAATTTTAAAAACTATATACCCTTATTATAACCCACATGGGGTTAAACCGGGTATCCCATGCCCACGACAAACACCGGTTTTCAAGTACATGGTCCAAATACCAAACCAAACATGAAATAACTGTCAAAACAATGAACAATAACTGCCATGCGACAAATATATATATTTTTTAAATTTTCATAAACAAAATAATACAAAGTAAAGCTTAAAATGACAAGTAAACTGACGTCACAAGACAGCACACATTACTAGACGTTATGAAATCGTGTTGAAAAAACGAGATCTCACGTTAATTAAGTTGCAATGTTACTTTGACACAGTACTTTATGTAACAAAAAGGCAGGTATTTATTACTAAAAGTTCACCCACCCAGGGAACTACACAATATAATAACATTGTATATTACCAAAACAAAAATTAACATATAACTACCAGAATACATTAGCATGATTAAAGAAGTTTGGTTTGGTTTGGTTTGGTTTTAAGTACTACCTTTACCACACACTGACAACTCCATCAGTGCTCCGATCTTCTCACTTAGATCATGCAAGCAGGATCAGAGCACAGCGCATGAATTCCATAGTACCGCGAGGAGCCCATTCTGTGTATACAGAAATCACACATTCTATAAATATTTTTGTGTAGGGTAGATTTCCTAATTTTTAAAAATTTCGTCAGGGCAGCGGCTGTATGACCTACTCATTACGATTTCCATCTGTCGAGGGATTTTTAACATGCGCAACTTGCACACGGAACCTCCTATCTTTTCCCCCTTATCCGAGAATGCTAGGCATCCGATCTCACTACCCAGGAGGTCAGTGGGAAGTACGACATCATTAGGAACTACTAGTTCTGAAAAAATGTCCATCAGTTATATTCCCTGTGCTGGGAGCGAACCCGATACCTCTAGAATTATAGGCGGACGCCATACATCCGAGCCACAAAAATACATAAACATATTCACCATAAATTTTCAGTACAAATAATAAGATAAATAATCAAACATTACAAAAGAGCTCATACCCAATAGAAATATGGGAGATAATCTCAGCGCGGTAAATAAGGAGGTAACATACAATAAATCAAAGTAAAAACATCTCAAAACTCAACAAGATGACGGGAAATATACTCAAGAACAGGGAAGAGATACAAGAACAGGTCTTAGAAAACACCACAACAAACGCCAGAGAACCTGCAGTCTGGGGAAAAAAATGTAGTGCACTATATAGAAAACTATGGTGCGGAATGCTGGAGAGTTACAGAGAAGGAAATGTCGAAATTGTCCTCTTTTCACACAACATGCCTAAGAAAAATTCACCGAATCTTTTGGCCGAATACCATCACCAACCAAGATCTGCTTACTCGGAGCAAGCAAGAGGACATGCACACCATCACAGCTGGCAGACGCTGGAGCTGGGTTGGCCATGTCCTCAGAAGAGACCCCGATGCCATCACAAGAACAACTATGCTTTGGACCCCTGAAGGAAAACGAAAGAGAGGCCGATCAAAAACAACCTGGCGGAGGACTGTGGAGGCTGAGATGCAAAGAATGAACCAGAGTTGGGGCACTGTACGAAGGATGGCCGCCGACCGAGCAAAGTGAAATCAATTTGTTGTTGCCCTACAAGACGCCACTAGGCGTGATGGCCACTGCCTGCTTTTACGGTCGGCGGCTAAGGATCAAAGAAGAAGAAGATATAGAAAACGAAACATCATATACCCTAATTATAACTCATATGGGGTTGAACCGGACATCCTATGCACAAAACAAAATCCAATGTTTTGTGCAAGGTTCTAAAATCGAACAAACAAAAGAAGTGAAAGGCGGTGGGTGACTGAAACGTTTTGTAGGCTGATTGATACTTGAAAGATTTGAAAACCTTAAATAAAAAGTTTAGTTTTCCCATGTTTAAAAGAACGTCCTCGACGTTAATGTGGAACCGACTGGGGGAAGGAACCTTCAAACCATGTGGTTTTTTTTTTCCTTCTTCTTAACATAGCAAGCCGTGTTTTGGATTTATCTGGGGAGAGTAAGGCATCTTTGTTGCTATGCGTGCGGGCCACGTGCTTCTCATTCCAACCTAGTTTCACGTGTTTACGTAAGTAAAATCTGCACAACAGTGGACGGCAATTTGGGATACCGGCTACAGTACTCGCTAACATGCGTGGGTGTACGTGTTAGGGTGTGCGTGCGTATGTATGTGTGTGGGTTATATATATATATATATATATATATATATATATATATATATATATATATATATATATATATATATATATATATATATAATTATGGAGATGGCGAATGAACCCAGTGAATGAGAGACTAAATAACACACATAAATGGGTATGTTGCGGGCACTTGTAAGAAATAAAGAAGTAGACAACAGAAAAACAACAGAAGTGTTACGCTTACAGGGGGACTCGAGCCCAAGACCATTCTATTGGCACCATCAACTTGCTATCGGAAGTGAACGGTGAATGACAGACTATATGAGTAGTACGTGTATGGGTTAGTGAGTGGACGGATCAGCAAGATATCATCATCACCACCATTTTCTTTTGCGCTCCAAACGGAGCCGCCAATTTTGAAAGATTAGCCTAAGAACACGGAAGGGGATACACCATTAACACTACAGACATTAGGCACTGCCACAACAGGCGACAGAGAAATTGCCGCCTGGAAGAGCCAACACAGAAAAAAAAAACATCAAATGAAATATGCTATATAGAATAAAGAACTCTATATACCCTAATTATAACCGTACGGGGTTGAACCAAGTATCCCATGCAAAAGTCAAACACCAGTATGGACAAAAAGAACCAAACAAAACCATTGTAGCTGGTCCCTTAGAAGGAAGCTTGCCCCAGGCATTTACATGCTTTTGTAGTAGTGGTTTCTGTGGCAAATTGCTTTACATAGTGACGCTGCCAGTCCCTTGCACAGTCTCACATTAGTCGACTTCTATGATATGTCTGATGACGCAATAGTCATATTCTTGCTTTGTGTCTGCAACGACTCCGGGAACTACACGGAGCATCAGTAATATAGAAGGGGGCATATTTGGGTCAATGAGTGAATGAGTAAGTGGAACAGGGTTTCTTAGCCTGTGGTCCACGGACCGCTTGATGCACATAATCTTAAATATAAAATGTAACGTGGTTTAATATGCTTTTATGCACATTTTTTCCAGGAAGTTGTCTGTAGCCTTCACTGGACAATCAAGGGGGTCTATTGCCTTCATCTGACAATAAAAGGTGTCCATAGCCTTCATCTGACAATCAAAGGGTCCACTGCATTCATCTGATAATCAAAGAATCCATAGCCTCCATGGGTCAATCAAAGGGACATTGCTTTCAAATGGCAGTGAAAGGGGTCCATAGCCTTCATCTAGCAATCAAAGGGGTCAATAGCCGTCATCGGACAATCAAAAGGTCTAAGGCTCAATGTTAAGAAACTTTGAAGTAGAGAACGCGTAGGGCCGGTTTTCAGCCACGATTCCATCGATTCTCTTATTCGGGCTCCGCGCATGGATTTGACAGATGTGAAAAAAGTGCAGAAAAAAGAACACGTTTTTACTGTAAAATATGTTGACATAAATGTCGACATTCTTTGTGGAGCACTGGAAACAGTGAAGCTAATTATTCTATCTAACTATAGAATCCTCCTAAATGTAATCAATTTCTTACATTTAATAATCTATCAACTCCATTCTTAAATGTATAAATAGTAATTCTAATCTTGGGCAATATTAGATCGAGTTAATCTTCAGACTTCGCACAGGTCATAACAGATTGAGATACCATCTATTCAACAAACTAAAGATAGGAACTACTGATGAGTGTGACTGTGGCGCCGATAAAATGACTGCCGAACATCTGCTTCAAAGGTGCCCAACATATGAGGAACAGAGAAAACGCATATGGCCATCACCAGTACCATTCCTGGAGAAAATCTACGGAGATATCAACAGACTCAGGCTGACCACTGCTTTCTTTGAACTTATTCAAGTTGACATCTGAGGGTGAACGAAGAAGAAGAAGAAGATCGAGTCATTTTAGGTACATTGCGCAGCAGACCACGACATATTAGTTTTATACAAAAATACGCACCAAAAGCGGATAGTACAGAAAAAGTAATTAGCACATTCTACTATGAATTTGACATAACTACGGCACAGGGCAAATCTCATGATTACTTGGTAATTTCAATACTTTTAAAAGTTGGTAATGAAAAAGGGGAAGATATTATTAAAGGATATGCCCTATGTAGCGAAATTCTTCGCTTAACCTCTTCTCTCTCTCTTTCTCTTTCTCTCTTTCCCATGATTTCGAATGCCAAATAGGACAATGACCCAAGATCGGGGGTTTCCAGCTACTTGACGCTTCAGTATTTTAACCGAGAGGCCAGTGACCCAGATAGCCGGGGATTTCCAGTTGACCGGGTGGGAACGCCCAGTGACCCAGAATATCAAGGATTTCCCATGTACAACGGCTCATAGGACATTCACCCGTGACCCGTAGGATGGTGGTTTCCCTAGCCTGGATGAGTTCAGTGACCGCTGTTAAACGTATAAAATAAAGACTATATCGGTTATGTTTTTACTCACACCTGCAAAAGCCCCGAACAGACAAGCCAGTTGCAGGAAACTTCTAGCGTGTAATCTGTCAGACTACCAGGCAAAAGAATTGCTTATATATATGCCGTCTTTGAGAAGCCAAACTCAATATTGCAACAAAGCGGGTGAGCTGAATGCATTATCTTCTTATATGCAATTATTTGTATTGAATGTTTGAACTGCTTTCAATTATTATCTCATTATATGCAATTAACTTTAGTTAATGTTTGCACTGCTTTTCAGTCAATTGCATACTTTCATGTAATGGTTGTATATTTTATGGAATTCATATATTTACTGTTATATGATTTTTGTTTGCCTTTGATTTCATTCAGGTTTTTTTCACAGAATACATTTGCACTACCCTGCCCGCCTCTTTTATTTAATGGTTGTATATTTTATCGCATTCATGTATTTAATGTTGTATGATTTTTGTATGCCTTTACAACAGTTGATAATATATGTATGCCCCTACCCTATTAATATTATATGTTTGCAGCTCGAAGAATGGCGCCCAACATTGGTCCATGTCATTTATGTAATAATATGACTGATATCTGTGTATACACCACACTCAGGACAATTATTGCCTCTAACCAGAGAGATAAATAGATTGTTCCTTTGTGTGTATCTCCTAGCTCTCTGGTGGTGACGAGCGCAGGTGAACTCGCAGTCGTGTAGTGAAACCTTGCAGGATACAGCTACGAACTATTCCAGCAACTTGGCCAGGGGAAGAAAACTTGCAGTGATATTGTGAAGTCATACAGCAGCAACAACATTCATGATAAGTGCTTTTTAAGAAAGGACCAAACATTAAAAGATATTGTGTTATACCAGTCAGTGATTAGAATTAGGACATAAACCTCAGCCATCGTGAAGGGTACCCTAATAATAAACATAACTTTTGTGTAGGCTATTTTTATCTCCCTTTACTCAGTAATATATACATATAACCATATATACCTTTTTTTTCCTTCCTTGTGTTTTTCTGTAACCAATATAGCTTGAGCTAATATATATTAATTGAAAAGAATTTCACTGTTGTTTCTTTCTTTTCACTAAATGTTCTGTATTGCTTGGTAGTTAACTGTTTTTGTTAATCATTATCTTAATTACCAGCTGGGGGTCTCATGAGCCATTTCAGTACCTCAAGAGAAGTGTGGCTGAAGACCTAACCTACTCTCAAGATCCTTGATGGGATTTGCCTCTTCACTTAACCGAGAAGAGTTTAAATTTCAGTCTCCTGAAACATTTCTTTCTACAAGTGTCGGACTATCACCTACAGCGACCCAAAAGACACTGTGGAAGAGATTGGTACTCTCTTTTATTTCTTCTATCTATCCTCTCTGCTACTATTGTCGCCACACCCTAGTAGAATCAAATGGGAGAGACAACACATTGATAGAGTTTGCAAGAAGATAAGATACTATAATAGGTAATAATAATAATAATAATAGCCCCTTCAGTCATAACTGACTATGGGAATGCGCCCCTGAGGTGACAGCCCTCAGCTGCTTATTTTCCTGGTGCTCCTTTCGACGTTTTCTCCTCACCTCTACTTCTTGTGTGAGCCTCTCTTCGCCCAATCTGAGGTGGCGCCGTAAATAGCATCGCCACTTAGTGCGATCGGCAGCTTCATCCTCCCATGTTGCTGGATCCATGTCCAGTGCCCTCATATCTCTCTTGCACACATCTTTGAACCTCAGCTGTGGTCGCCCAACTGTTCTCTTGCCATCTGCTAATTGTCCGTAGAAGATATCTTTTGGGATGCGACCATCTTCCATGCGGCGAACATGGCCAAGCCAGCGAAGTCTGCGTTGTCTAAGAAGCGTATACATACTTTGAAGACCAGCACGTGACAACACCTCGACATTTGTCACTTTATCTTTCCACGAGATGCCGAGGATGCGGCGTAGACACCGCAAATGGAAGGTATTGAGCCTTCTTTCTTACTTAGCATAGGTCGTCCAGGTCTCGCTGCCATATAGGAGTGTGCTGGTGACGCAGGCATTATATACCGCAGCTTTGGTCTTCGTTGTGAGTTTAGAGTTTCCCCAAATACGCGATGTGAGGCGGGCAAAGGTAGCTGCAGCTTTGCCAATGCGGCTGTCGATTTCTGTATCCAGTGAGAGTTTGTCATTGATGGTAGACCCTAGGTATGTGAAGTGGTGCACCACTGCCAATTCATAGTTATCGATAGTGATAACTGGTGCAGCACCCACATCCTGACTCAGCACATTCGTTTTCTTTAGACTTATTGTGAGGCCAAAGTCCTTGCATGCTTTAGTGAAGCGATTCATCAAGCTCTGAAGCTCCTGTTGGCTTTGAGTGACGACTGCAGCATCATCAGCGAACAACAAGTCTCTTATAGTGACCATTCTGATTTTTGTTTTTGCCTTCAGCCTTGAAAGATTAAACAGACGGCCATCTGACCTAGTGTGAAGGCATATTCCTCCAGTTGCATCTCTGAATGCATGTTTCAAGAGTAAGGCAAAGAAGATTCCGAAGAGGGTCGGAGCCAGAACACAGCCTTGTTTAACGCCACTTCGTATATCAAAGGGCTGTGACGTGCTTCCAGCATATTGGACTGTTCCCTTCATGCCGTCATGGAATGACTTTATCATTTCCAGCATTTTAGAAGGGCAGCCTATTTTCAGGAGGATTTTAAAGAGTCCATCCCTACTAACCAGGTCGAATGCTTTTGTGAGGTCTATAAAGGCGATATATAATGGTCTTTTCTGCTCTCTTGATTTTTCCTGAGCTGGCGGAGAGAGAAGATCATGTCTGTTGTTGATCTGCCAGCTCGGAATCCACACTGTGACTCTGGATATATGCGCTCAGCTAACTTGTGTAGTCGCATTAAGATGACTTTGGCAAAAACCTTACCAACAATACTAAGAAGAGAGATGCCTCTGTAGTTATTGCAATCACTTCTGTCTCCTTTATTTTTATACAGTGTTACAATCTTGGCATCTCGCATGTCTTGAGGAATAGTTGTCTCTTCCCAGCACTGGCACAGCATCCTATGCAGGGGATGTAATAGCGTGCTCTTACAGCATTTGATTAAATCAGGAGGAATCCCATCACTGCCTGGTGCTTTGCCAGAGGCCAAGCTATCAATGGCCTTGCTGAGTTCCTCTAATGTTGGTTCGGCATCCAGCTCCTCCATAGTTGGCAGTCTCCATAGTCTGCACTCTATAATAGGTAACATTTGGTTTTAGACTGCAACTTTTAGGCGTGAAAAGGCCCAGGAATAAAATATTCATAATCAAAATGACTTCATCCTAATATGCAGGAGTTAGAAACAATTTGTGAAATCTAAGCCTGAAGCAGACTGCAAAAACGGCCGTGTGCCAGTAATAGAAAAACTGAATAAAATAAAGAGGGCTCAAAAAATATCAAGCTAAATTTAGCCTTACTTATCAGTTAAGAAAATGAGTGGTTCAAACTTCATTCCAGATTGACCGAATGTTTGTAAATAATATTCTTATTCATTCACATTCTCTCTCTCTCTCTCTCTCTCTCTCTCTCTCTCTCTCTCTCTCTCTCTCTCTCTCTCTCTCTCTCTCTCTCTCTCTCTCGTAAAACACACTTTCATCTGTCTCGGCACCCTCAACTTTCTTGTTCATTAAATGATGGGCTCACCGGAAAATCACAGATGAAGAAGGGACGGGGAATAAGGAGCAGGCTCTTTGATTTCTACATCAGGAGATAAAGATTTACGGGAGATGCTATCATTTATCTCTCCCTATTTTCTAGTAGTCATTTCTAAAAACCAATCATGAGAAATGGTTCTAGAAGACATTCAGAGGCGGCACACTTGTCAAGTTTTCGCTTAAATCTAACATGATCCCAGACGCCACTCGATACCTGACGGGGTGAAGAAAAGTCAAATACCCATGGAGACCCCGCCCCACTAAAGCAAGACTCCAGCGACAACCCAACGTCAAGACAGAAAAAAGCTAAGTGGCGTACAGGGCCCGTCATATTTACACTTTTTTCACTCCAACCCCACATTCATGGGATGATAAGAGCTTTCCAAATATTAAGATACCAGTTAACAAAACAATCATAATTCATACTTTCCATTATTTATTTAACCTTGTTACTACAAATATTTCATAAATAAATATACATGTTTATATATATATATATATATATATATATATATATTACTGAGCGACTTTAATTACGCATCACTATACGAGTGCCTGGTAAAGTATCTTATGTTCATGCAATTGTTACCGAAATTAGTACACAGGTTCACAAGGTCACCGCCTAGAGGCCAGCATAGTCATTTTGCGCCAGCAAAGCTGGAGACAAGAGTAGCACGTGACACACGTAAAACATGATTTAGGTGCCTGGTAAAAATTCTGCACGGAAAACATTAATTTCTTTTCACCCAGAGCTCAGCCTAGAGCACTACGGACTGGAAAACAGTCAATATTTTAGTCCACAACCACAAACACGTCGTCAAACCATGCCTAAACTGAGCGCTGCAGAGAGAGAAAGAGCGATAGGAATGATAACAGACGGGATGTCCACCAGAGAAGCATCCAGACACTTGAATTGCAACCAGTCCACCATCATCCGACTGCAACAACGTTTAATGGCCACTGGATCCATTGCAGATCGACCCCGTCAAGGTCAACCCAGAGTTACGACACCTGAACAGGACGCGTATATACGGCAGCTTCATTTGCGGAATCGGTTTTTGGCGGCAGCTGTAACAGCAAGAGATGTTGTTGGGAGACGTGGAACCATATCAGAGCACACCGTGCGACGTCGACTGCAGGCGGCATAACTCAACGCCAGACGTCCTCATGTCGGCCCGATCCTCTTCCAGTATCATCCCGAGCTCCAGCTGTACCAGCATGATAACGCACGACCACATACAGCTAGGGCCACCACAGCGTTCCTTCGGGCCAATAACATCGCTGTCATACCATGGCCTTCATTGTCCCCAGATATGGCACCCATTGAACACGTCTGGGACGAGATTGGACGCCAACTCTACCGGCACAGACGATCGCAGACCCTGGATCATTTGCGACGCGATATAACCGAAGTATGGGATCGACTCCCCCAGAAATTTCTACGCACACTGGTTAACTCCATGCTGAGACGCTGCCAGGCTTGCCTTGATGCCAACGGTGGCCAAACGCGCTCTTGAGCGCGTTACAATGACAACAACGACATTTGTGACTTTTCAATTTGACCCCTACCTTACATTTGTGACTGTAGTTTTTTTAAACACTGCATGCACTGCTACGCGGATTGCGGGAATCGGTCGGGCAAAGGATACTGTTTCCAGTGATATCAAACATGTTACCATTATTTTATTCTCAGACATATTGGTGAGTGATTCCTATAGTGATGCGTAATTAAAGTCGCTTTGAGGAAAGGAAATTTATTTGGAAGTGCGAGAACGTAAGTGAAGTGCAAGGACAGTTTAGAAGGGAGTTTCAAAGAGATCCACCAGCGCGACTCACCATTACTCGAACAAGATTGTTGTGAGCGATGAGGCCACATTTGAGTTAAATGGCTTAATTAATCGCCACAATTGCAGCTACTGGGCAACTGAATCCGTATGTTACGGTGGAACACCATGCAAACTTACCAGGGGTTACAGTGTTGTGTGGTTGTCAGTGTTGGGCTTAATTGGACCATTCTTTTTTGACAACACTGTCACTGGTGCCGTTTATTTGAAGCTGCTGCAGGAATCCGTCATGCCACGCATTCAAGAGAAGTTTGGGGATGAGGAGGAGTTTTATTTCCACCAAGATGGAGCACCTCCCCATCGTGATGTGATGGCCTATCTTGACGAAAATCTGCCGAGCAGATGGATAGGGCGAAAAGGTAGCATTAAATATCCCCCGCGTTCACCATATCTCATGCCACTGGACTTTTTGTATGGGGACACATCAAAGATAAGGTTTATGGCATAAAACCGGCAACAATCAATGAATTGAAAGCAGCCATTGAAAGAGAATGCGCCCAAATACCAAATGAAATCATTCGTGCTGTGTGCAATTCCATTGGTCATGATATCAGCAGTGCCTGGACCAGAACGGCCTTCGGTTCGAACACTTGCGATAACTTAAAAAGATTCTACATTTGTCTTCTTTAATTTGGATTATAAAACTTAGATGTATCTTAATAAACATTGTATTTATAATCATTCAAAGTGTGTATACATTTTTTCGGACATTCTATATATATATAGGAAAGACAGATGACACTGGGAAAGACTAGAAACCGGCTGACCGGGTTAGCACCCCGTAAGCTGTATTCAATTGCTACAGGACCCAAACATGATAGATGCCCCAGGATTCACCGAAAGGGGAGGAGAATGATGAATCCACAGGCGCCTCATTGGAATCGACCAGACCCGTTACACGGACTTCGAGCTCTGAACAACGGCTGGAATTTCCATGTGCCTGTTGTAGGGAATTCTCTACTCAGAGAGGAATGAAAATCCACCGAACGAAAAAGGGGTGTGGGAGGTCATCTGGGGGAGATCAACAGCGCTCTGTCTCGACAGATAAGACGTTAGAAGAATGCAGACAGGAGTCAATCCACAGTGCTGAGTACATTCAAGTTGATCTGCCTGATGATGATCTCACACACTTCTTGGACGGAAAGAGAGATGCAATCAAGTTTCCACCTGCCAGTGCAAAAGGGCTTTGGGAACAGCTGGACGAAGCCTTGGCAAAAGAGTTGGATAACAACCCGAAGCAGATAACTTTGGAGAAGAAGCTGGAAATCTTCGGCGACATAATATATCTGCACTGTCGCAAAGTTTTCGGGGTGAGGGAGGCAAGGGAAAGTAACCCACCACGAAAAAGTAGAAGACAAATTAAAATAGAAGAAATCAGGAAACAGAAGAAGCATGCCCGAAAACTTTTCAAGAACGCAGTTGCCACAGAGAAGGAAGGGTTACGACAGGTTTGGGAGCACCTGAAAGGCCAACATAATGCCCTTTGTAGAGCAGAAATGTTGTGCAGGAAGAGAAGGAAGACTCGAAGGGATAGGGAAAGATTCTTCAGGGAGCCCTTCAAGTTTGCCAAAAAACTGTTTGAGCAGCCACGGTCGGGTACGCTAAACATCAAGAAAGAAGACCTGGAAGAACACCTTAGAATGACATATTCAGATGGTCGCAGAGATGAGCCGCTCAGCAGCATGGCAGGCCTTAAATGGCCGAGTAAGCAAGGAGCTGAATTTAACACCAAGCCCCCAACGGTGCAAGAGGTAGAAAGCATTGTCCAGAAAGCTCGGTGCAAGTCAGCTCCAGGTCCTAATGGTGTTCCATATGTGGTGTATAAGAGATGCCCTGAAGTGCTCAAACGACTGCTCCGTTTACTGAAGAATGCGTGGAAAACCCAGCTTGTAAGCAAAGAATGGAGAAAGGCAAACGGAGTCTACATCCCGAAGGAGCAAAATTCCACAGACATCAGTCAGTTCAGGCCAATCTCACTACTCAATGTGGAAGGGAAGATATTCTTCTCAGTGATGGCGAAAAGACTCACTACATACCTCCTGGCAAATGGGTACATTGACACTACCATTCAGAAAGGAGGTATCCCAGGTACACCAGGATGTCTAGAGCATGCCACAATGATCTGGGAAGCAATCCAAAAGGCAAAGTCTGACAGAACAAACCTCTATGTAATCTGGTTGGATCTAGCGAATGCTTATGGATCCGTTCCACACCAGATGTTGTGGCAGGCCCAAGAAATGTATCATGTTTCACAAAAGATTGCAGCAATGCTGAAGCTGTATTTCGCAGGGTTTGCTGTCAGATTTTCAACCAGAGAGTACACAACGAAGTGGATTGGCCTTGAAGTTGGAATAGCGGTGGGGTGTACCATCTCTCCGATACTATTCGTGATGGCTATGCAGGTAATCCTCAATGCGGCTGAAGGAATGGCTATAGGTCCAAAGCTCGGTGGAATGTGTCACATGCCACCGCTCAAAGCATTCATGGATGACACAACAATTCTGACATCAGATGAACATCAGGCCCGGAGGATGTTAGAACGCCTGGATGAACTAGTCAGCTGGTGCAGAATGAGCTTCAAACCCAAGAAGTCGAGAAGCCTATCAGTCAGGAAAGGGAAGATAGCAGATGACATATTCGTGGTTTCCAACCAAAGAATCCCTACTGTCATTGAGGAACCTGTTAAAACTCTTGGCAGGGTGTACGATGCCTCATTAAAAGACTCGAAGGCAGTGCAACAGACAATAGAAATGGCAGACAGAGGGCTACAGATCATAGACCAAAGCAGACTCCTGGGAAAGTTCAAACTGTGGTGCCTCCAGTTCATGTTGATACCGAAGTTGCTGTGGCCACTGCTTATATATGAAATAAGCACAAGTACAGTGGAAGCTATAGAGCAGAAGGTCAACACGTTCATGAGAAAGTGGCTAGGGGTACCACCAGGTCTGTCAGATGTAGCACTGTACAGCAAAAAGTCAAAACTTCTGCTTCCTTTCAAGTCAGTTGTTAAAGAGTACAAAGTTGGAAAGGCAAGGCTTGCAATGATGCTACGCGAGTCAGCTGATGACGTGGTTAAGTCCATTCAGCCCACACTGAAAACGGGAAGGAAGTGGAGAGTGGAAGAAGCTGTTGATACTGCCCAAGAGTCACTCAAACTGAGGGAGGTAATCGGATACACACAAACGAATAGACGGGGATTTGGTCATGGAGACATCCGCTGGTGGTCCAAGGCATCAAGCAGGAAGTGCAGAGACATGGTAGTTCAGGAGATACGAGGAGCTGAGAATGATAAGAGGTTGCAAAAAGCAGTGCAGCAGCTCCAACAAGGCCAATGGACTACATGGGAAGGAGCCCTGCAGAGGTCCTTGACATGGAATGATATATGGCATATGGCACCTCTTAGGCTCAGCCTCGTTGTTAGATCAATGTATGACCTGCTGCCGTCGGCCACCAACCTTGTGAAATGGGGAAAGTCGGATGATGAGCAGTACCCCCTGTGCCAGGGGAGGCAGACACTCGAACACGTGCTCTCAGCGTGTAAGGTGTCATTAGGGCAAGGGCGATACACTTGGCGCCATAACAAAGTGCTAAATGAGCTTGCTGTGACAATAGATCTGGCAAGGATGAAGGCGAATAGCAAACCCGGGCCGAGCACCGCAAATACATACTTTCTGAGGGCAGGAAAGTCAGCACACCCCAAACCGAGTAAACCTGGTAGCAGTTTACCATCTCTTCTTGACTGTGCAAACGACTGGGAGATGGCGGTAGACCTACCTGGACGAGGGGCATATCCAGAGAGTATCAGAAAATCGCGGAGACGGCCGGGTATAGTGCTTCATTCTTCAGCAACGCTTCAGGTCATACTGATTGAACTGACCGTGCCATTTGAATCCAGATTAGACGAGCAACATTCGTTCAAAGCGGCAAAGTATAGTGATCTGGCCGCGGATCTGAGACACGATGGGTTCACTGCAAAGGTCATGGCTGTTGAAGTGGGCGCAAGAGGGCTTGTGGCTGCATCAGTGTATGATCTATTGAAACTGTTGGGGCTGAAGGGACAGTCGAGAACAAGGGCACCGAAGAAGCTTAGTGAAACTGCCGAAAAGGCATCAGGCTGGCTGTGGAACAACCGCAATGGGCAATGGAAATCGTGACAATAAACGCTGCGGTACAGAAAACACCAGGAATTTTTCTAAGTCCACAATACGCTGAGTTTTTAGGCGTACTAGTGAAAGGGCTCTGGCTGAGATGCGACAGGCGATGTATACTATAAGGGGTGTCAGGAAGAATTTCAGTGGCGAGCGCGCAGTGTCAAGTCTCGTCGGCTTCGCGCAGGTGACTCAGTGTGTGTCCGTAGTTGTGATGTGTTACGGAGCGAACGGAATAATTTGTCTTCTCTTTGTTACTTTCACAATTGCCTCCACGGCTGGCGGAGTTGTGGATTAAAGTTGCTACCATAAGTGAAATGGGTTCATTTTCGATACAAGACAACAGGAGGCTGAGACGCTTGGGAGTCATGACCCAAGTGGGCCCGCCCCCCTTAGAGTATAAAGGAGTATGTAGGGCCGAAACACTTGTCGGACTGGGGGGACTACTTCTGATGATCAGATTGCTTCCTGTTGTATCGCTCTGTAAAGAGTTTCCTATTATATATATATATATATATATATATATATATATATATTATATATATATATATATATATATATATATATATATATATATATATATATATATATATATATATATATGTAAATTTAAATCCCTAGGTGGAGTTTATGGAAAACATCAATAGAATCCTCACGTCTTCAAGAACTGGTTTGGATCTACTGTCCGGCTCATACAGGCGTACTTTGCAATGACAGAGATGACAGACTGGCCTCGAGAGCACTGTCATGCTTTGATTGGAATTGTCTGCCCTTTCCTCTGTGTGGTCTGCCTGTTTTCTCTCTACCTCTTGGGTACGCTTACTTTTCTATCATTTTTTCTCTAATAGCTTAAATTCTTGCTTTGAAACTGTCAATCTCGCAGAGCCAAGTGTAGTCCCACCTCTTTGCACGTGCAAAAAGCGGCATTCTGTCTAAATCTTTTATGTAGAGATTCAAGGGGAAATTGGAGTCCCCCCGGACCCTTTGATATGGGAAACACGGGGAGCGCTCTGTCCTTTTATTTCTGCCACCCACGGACGAACGAGCGTGCTGCTGTTATGTCTAGTTTCTCGTTTCTCGACGCAGCCGGAGCATCTCCCCAGTACGTCTGGAGTTGTTTGATCTCGAACACGTGCAGAAACCCCCCGCCCCCCACAGCTACGCCATCTGCAGGCTCTACCTCTATATATAAGGGCATGTCTCTATCTCTCTTCACCATTGTCGCCCTTGGATTCATTGCTGCCTTGATAATCGTTATAAGGTTTAAAGCCTATAACCAGATTTATAGTGCGGAAATTGAATTCCTTTGCTCGGTGAGCACACCAGTTTTTTAAAGTTTATAATATATTTAACTCTTATAGTAAAGTAATTTTTTTGTGTGTGACCTGCGAGTTCTAATTTTAGTAAACAAACTACCAATTTTAGCTTCGCTTAAGTAGTACGACCAAGACAGAAGATGAAAAAGACAGAAATATATTTTATAAGACAGAAGAGAGAGATTCTAATGTGTATCATTTTTGTCACTTTGTTTTACATTTGAATATGTGTGTAATTTATTCTGAACAGAGTTTTTTTTTTAAATCAGTTTTGCTACTATGGTGTATCACCGCAACATTAGTTTCATAACGCGTCCAGTGTAGCCCCTATTAGGTAAATTATCTCAGGGCCACTTTTATTTATCTATTTGCGTTTGAATGGCTAACCTTGAGTTGCATAAAACATAAGGTTGTGTGTGTGTGTATAGATGCGGGGTCAATTAGACTCGCGCGCGCGCGAAGAGCATTCACGCATGGTGGGTTACCTGTGTGAATAGTACATCCAGAGTGAAGTCGAGGTGTTATGCTTATGTTCGTACACATCAGTGCATTCTCTAAGAAAAGGCATTGATGTGAACCGATGAGGTAACACCTAGACGCACCACTAGTAAACCACTCTATTATAAATATTAGGGACGTCAGTTTTCAGTAAAAATTAGATATGCACGTCTGCGGTGGACTTGTAACGCCCTCTTGTAGCCTGGGGACGTGGAGGTGTTCGGACGCAAGTGTGAGAGCTCGGATTGTGTTTGTAGAAGTCCACTGCATAAGTTACAGATTCTATGAAGAATATATTTCTATGTGTGCTTGTGATGGATGGATTGTAAAGGAAAGTATTTAGTACAATATTAAATGACTTTTCGACAAGTTTGATATGCAATGATAATTTGTGGACATTATGACTTTTACTGACGGTAATTCTGCCTACCGGTCGTTGTATTTTATTCCTTGCTGATATGAAAATGCATGCCAACATTATTCATCAAAACTTGGAGCTCATCGTTTGTTCTGTGTAAAATAAATCTATATAAATGACTTCGAAGTGAACGTTCCTTATTCGCGTTACATGTTGCAGTGTTCGTATGTTCAAGTCCTGAAAACACCTTTAACATTTCTGGTGGAAAGTATGGGGAGAGGTATTAAATAAAGACACTGCAGGAATTATCTACTTATTATTTTAAAAAGTGAACAAAGTACGCTTACGGCCAACCATACTTTTACGCGCGACATTCCAGCGCACAGTTTTAGCCGAGGAGAGTTCGGCTCGTCTTGATGTCAGCTGAAATTGGGTCACGAGAAGCCAGCAAAGATTGTTCTCTGCTACAGAAGTTTTTGTCAAGAATATCAAAGACACATTATTTGTAACGGCGGTCTCAGCCAAAGTGCTGTCGAATGTCGTAGTTTTTGAGGCAGAGAGGCAGAAGTATTTCAAGTAATCATCGATGGATTGTAACCAGCCACCTCGTTCTATGATAGGAAACTCTATTACAGAGCAATACAACAGGAGGCAATCTGATCATCAGAAGAGGTCCCCCCGTCGATCAAGTGTTTCGGTTTCAAAGCAACCGGCAGTTTAAAATGGCGAAACGGCAAGATATGTCACTGAAGACCACTAGGGATGAAGTTGCTGTTTTATGTGCTATAGTGTAGCACTGATACCGTACTCATCAGAGGCGTTTCTGAGAGGAGGATCTTTTGAAGATAAGTGCTCTTATATTTATGTAGTCTAAGGCTATTTACGATTTGGTAGCAGAGCTCTTCTCCATTTATGTTCTTTATGCTATGTGTATTATTGTATTGTAAGCGGGTTTCGGTTGGTAGGGACTTGATTTTTGAGAGCATCTCGCTGCAGCTGAGCCAAGAATCAAGGTGTTTACAGGGTCTGGACGTAATCTTCTCGAGGAGCAGCCCAGCTTAAAAATGCTGTATGTTTAGCGTGCTATACGAGTTCATTACATTCATCATCGTTTAGAAGTGCTGTTATGTTTATGTAAAGTACAATTAAACAAAATGGTAATGAGGTTGAAGGTTCCTCTAGAAAAGAGAATATTGCTTCTTTTAAGCTGAATTTACCAAAATTCAACCAAAACATAGATGATACATCGGTTTTTAAAAAAAAGATTTGAAACAGTGTGCGAAGAACACAAATTAGAAATACCATCATGGTGTACTCGATTGATGTCATTATTGACAGGAGAGGCTTTATTAGTTGTAGGTAACATTGATGATAGAAGTCGTAAGAACTATGATGCAATCAAAGCTTTGCTTTTGAGAAAATATCAGATAGATGAGAATGGGTATCGCCTTCGATTTAAAACATTAACTTCAGATTTTAATAAGCATTTTTCAGAATACATCTCGTCCATTAAGTTGTGCTTTAACCGATGGATTGAGTTGTCAAAAATCGAACACTCATTTAAACGACTTATGGATCTTATGCTGAGGGATAAGGTGTTATCCTCCATAAGTCCCGATTTTTTGGCGTACTTGCATGAAAGGAAGCCTGAATCCTTGGAATCTATGAAATCACTAGGACGGCAATTTATGACAGCATATACCGGGAAAGTAGTCAGTAATTCCAATGTAAAGGAATCTTTGCCTGTGGCGTCAGCAAAATCTGTCCACTTTAACTCACCTAAGTACAGATCAAATAGTGGTGACAGAAATTTTAGATGGAACAGTGAACAAAACACTGGGTCATACCGTGGAAGGTACAATTTTAATAATAATTCAACTTCAAAGCAAAGGAATTTCCGTCCATACCATGAGGAAAACTCATCATATCAACACTACCCTCGCTCAGACAGAAGTTGGCATGGAGCTAGAAACTCATACCCAAACAGAGGCAATAGAGCTTATTATGGCAAGAACAGTAACTCTAGTAATCACAATAGAGGTTACCAGAACAATAATGGTTATCGTTCACGTAGTGTGGAACGTGCAAACTCTGGTTCTCTACATGATAACAATACAGGGGTAATGAATCAAAATGATAACAATAATCATGCCAATGCTTGTTTTGTTGATTTATCAAATGTTTCAAAGTGTACAGAGTGCAGCACTCTGTTCCAGCCAGATGTGGTGTCCAGGCTCTTGCTGTGGTCATCCCTTGCCTGCATTAACATCTGGTCCTTTGCCTGTATTTGGCATCGCATGATGGAAGGGGTTCTCATTGACCTTATACAAGGGTTATGTTAATAGTCATTATTTTTCCGTATTGCGTGACACAGGATGCACTACTGTGGGTGTGCGTGCTTCTCTAGTTGATCCATCATGTTATACGAGAGAAAAAGTAAAGTGTATCACTTTTGGAGGCACGGTAGAGTATTACCTCACAGCTATAAAACACATCGACACAACCTGTTTCTCAGGGGACACTAAAGTGTGTATTCTTCCAGCACCAATGACAGATTTGATTTTGGGAAACTTACATGGAATTAAGGATTGTTCTGCACAGGAAATTGAAGAATGGGAATGACAACATATTATGCCTGCTAATGCAGTAACCACTAGAGCACAGTCACAGGCTCAAGCTCAAGAAAATATTGTGTTGGGTAATGATAATGCTGATGATGTACAGAATACTTTACTTATCAGCAAAGTGTCATTTGGTGAATGCCAAAAATCTGATCCACTTAAGAAATTTTTTAGATAAGTCAAATCAAATGATGATGATGATGTAGGCAATGCTCACCAATGGTATACTCTCAAGAATGACAATTTTATTCGTAACTTTAGAGAATTTAACTCCATCCGCAAACAAATTATGGTTCCATCTAAGTTTAGAATCTACATACTGAGGCATGCTCATGAATCAAACTGTGCGGGTCACATGGTGGTTGCGAGGACAAAACATAGAGTTTTATCTTCATTTCATTTTATTGGCCTTGAGTGGCCAGAGACACAAATTTATTTTGTAATCATGTCTTACATGCCAACAAGTGGCTACAAAAAGATCATATCACATGGCTCCTATTCAGGCCTCTGATATTTCACTCCGTCCATTTACTAAAATGGCTATGGATATCATTGGTCCATTGTCAGTTCTTTCAGCCAGAGGCCATAAATATATCTTAACCTGCACTGACATGTGCATAAGGGGGCCCTTGGCAATACCTTTGAAGAATATTGCTACTACTGACGTGGCTGATGCATTGATGTTGAATTTCAGCAGATTCGGTTTCCCAGACAAACTGTTATCTGTTAGGGGAACACAGTTTGTTTTAGATGTCATGTCACATGTTATGGGGTTGTTCAACATTGATAGATCTCTCAGTTCAGTATATCACGCCATGTCAAATGGAAAAGTAGAACGTTTAAATAGGTCATTAAAAAACTACTAGGTAAGGTGACTGAGAGATATCCTCAGGATTGGGATAGGTTACTCCCAGCTGTATTGTTTGCATACCGGGAAATCCCAAACGAACATACAGACTTTGCACCTTTTAAGCTCATCTTTGGGGCTAAACAACGTGGACCTATGTCCATCATCAAACAACTACTCACAGGGTCGGAGTTATCTCCTGAGGTTCAAACATCCTATGAGTATGTGGTTAAACTCAGAGAAAATATTATTAGTGCTTGTCAGATAGCTGTTGATTCATCAGAAACAGCCAAAGCCAAAGCTCGTATATTTCAGAACAAACACAAAAGACTGAGATTATTAGCACCTGGTGATGAAGCTTTTGTTTTGTTACTCAGAAAAGAGAATCGTTTACTGATATCATGGAAAGGCCCATTTAAAATTGTTGCCAAAATAACAGATGTTGACTACATTGTAGATGTGAATGGTAAAAACAAAACATTCCACATAAATATGTTACAAAAATTTCACACTCGGCCTGACTACCTGCAAAAGGTCTTTGAAGCTGTTGATGAGTCTAGTGATCGTCACGCTTCTCTATCAGTCATTCAGGAAGAACAGTCTTCCTTCCCTAACCTTTCTGTACCTCTTCCTGTAGTTCCTCTTCATGCTACAGAATCGTGGAAAAATGTCTCCATTTCTCCAGATCTTTCTTTGTGTCAACAAAATCAAATTCACTGTCTTTTGGAATCTTGTCAAACAGTTCTGACAGACATTCGAGGTCACACTTCTGTCATTTCTCATGACATCCAGCTTAAAGATCATGTTCCTATTCGTGTCAAACCATATCATATACCTATGCATTTCCAGGAACTGGTAGAAAAAAAGTTGGATGAGATGTTAAGTCTTAACATTATTTCTCCCTCCACCTCATCCTATTATTTCCCAATGGTTATTATTCGCAAGAAGGACAAGTACATGAGATTATGTATAGACTTTAGAAAGCTTAACACTATCACCGTATCTGATGCTGAACCTATGCCATTACTGGAAGATCTACTTTCTAAACTTTCTAAGGCCTCATTCTTTAGTAAGTTTGACTTGTCTAAAGGCTATTGGCAAGTGTCTTTAACAAAAAGATCTAAACCCTTAACTGCCTTCTCCACATCTCGAGGTCTTTTTGAGTGGAATTTCATGTGTTTTGGGCTAGTTAATGCGCCCGCCACATTTGTGCGCATGATGCGTAAACTCTTTTCTGATAGATCAGATATTATAACTTATATTGATGATATCTGTCTATTCCACAACTCTTAGGACGAACATTTTTCAGGTCTAAAATCTTTGTTAGATACTCTTCGCTCCCACAATCTGACTGCTAAGCCTTCTAAAATTCATATTGGCTTTAAAGAAATATCATTCTTAGGTCACAGAGTGGGAAATGTTTGTCTCAAGCCAGAAGATTCAACTGTATCTAAAATTCTGAACTTGTCTATTCCTACTACCAAGAAACAAGTTCGTAGTCTGCTTGGCCTAATAAACTTCTATCATAGATTCATGCCAAACATTTCTACTGTCACCTCAGTTTTGTCCACGTTGTTAGGAAAAGGTTCTGCTAACAAAATCGTTTGGTCTTCGGCCTGTGATAGAGCATTTAATCAAATTAAACATTATTTTTTAACTGAGCCCATTTTGAAGCTACCTGATCCTCGTTTGGTCTTTGTCCTCAGAACCAACGCTTCCCTGATCGGCATTGGTGCTTCACTTATGCAACACTTCATAGGACTCCTACTTCCAGTATTGTATGTGTCACGTAAATTGACACCCACCGAATCTCGTTATCCCATTGTGGAACGAGAACTGTTGGCCATAATATGGTCAGTTTCTCAATTGCAACGTTACCTTCTAGGTGCTTGTTTCGTGATTGAAACAGACCAGAAGGCATTATCGTACCTTCATAGCGCCAATTTCAAGAATCAAAGAGCAGCCAGATACTCGCTAAATCTCCAGGTTTACGACTATGAGATTAGGCAAATAAAAGGTCACATTAATGTCGTTGCAGGCACGCTTTCAAGATTACCACATTCAGATGATGATGCCAACTAGTCCTCTAACATTTCAGTGTGAGGAAAGAACTGTTTTCCAGAATTGAAGAGAGAGAGCCTAACTGAACAGTGTAACTTCGGCAATTTTTCACGCATCTATGCATTGATCCACGAACAAAAACTTTGAGCATTGAACATTCGTTATCTGAGATGCTGGGCTAAAATGAAAGACATCATTTGACGTTTCACCTTTTGATCAATTGAAATCCTTCGCTTCTTGATGGCACGATGGACATTTTCTTCCTTGGATTGATTAGATGACAACATGACACTTACTGTTGATTTTTAACCAAGTATTTAGAATACTGCACTTGACATTTGAGTCCAGAGTTGCAATGAGAACCTTTACACTCAAGATGTACAGGTTGGATCGAACCTTACTTATGGACAGTGCTAGTTACTTACCTCAGTGCAACAAACTTGCTCAAGGTTCGAGTTTAAACATTGCAAATGTTATTATTTATCTATTATGGCAAGAACACTTGAAGTTTAATGAAGAGAAATCATTTAACTTAGTGAGATAACTTACAGACACTCACACTATTTATGATACCGTCACTTAATTCATTAATTTACCATGATGTGTAATGTTTTTCTCATGATCACTTAATTCGATTTTTTTCACTTACACATTCATGTCGTCTATTACTTTTCATGATCGTATGGTTCATACACCACCTCCATTATCATCAGGATCATAGGTTCATTAGATACTATTAATGTTCTCTTGAAAAGTTTTTTTACAAGTCCTAATGATTTGTTTGCATGTTTAACAGAGACATGACTCAGACTGCACGCGTTTTGACATCGGGTTAGGTTGGTGGTCCCTCGTTTCATAAAAAAGAAAAAGAAAACTGGTTTTTTTTCTGGAGGGGCGAGGTATAAAGTGTTACGCTTATGTTCGTACACATCAGTGCATTCTCTAAGGGAAGGCATTGATGTGAACCGATGAGGTAACACCTAGACGCACCACTAGTAAACCACACTGTTATAAGTATTAGTGACATCAGTTTTCAGTAAAAATTAGGTATGCACGTCTGTGGTAGACTTGTAACGTCCTCTTATGGCCTGGGGACTTGGAGGTGTTCGGACGCAAGTGTGAGAGCTCGAATTGTGTTTGTAGAAGTCCACTGCATAAGTTACAGATTCTATGAAGAATATATTTCTATGTGTGCTTGTGATGGATGGATTGTAAAGGAAAGTATTTAGTACAATATTAAATGACTTTTCGACAAGTTTGATATGCAGTGATAATTTGTGGACGTTATGACTTTTACTGACGGTAATTCTGCCTACCGGTCGTTGTATTTTATTCCTTGCTGATATGAAAATGCATGCCAACATTATTCATCAAAACATGGAGCTCATCGTTTGTTCTGTGTAAAATAAATCTATATAAATGACTTCGAAGTGAACGTTCCTTATTCGCGTTACATGTTGCAGTGTTCGTATGTTCAAGTCCTGAAAACACCTTTAACACGAGGGTATGGCGAGTTGTTGTGATTTTGTAAAAGAAGACGGGGAACGGGGTGCGTGATTTAATCGAGTGAAAGAACGTGTTTTGTTAGAGATGGATGTAGACTGGTTGTAAATATTTTTTTGACTTGTATATTTAAGAGAGGTCAACCTGTCAACTGTGCTCTATTGTCGGGCCCTAAGCATCCCTACATAAATATATACTGGGTATTTATACTAACATGCCCTTGAGGATCACTACTGTCCTCGCTTTATTTACCTCCAGTTAATATAGATCACACGGCAGACCAATCGTTCTGTCCGCGTTCAGCCTACAAGGTGGTTACTGTGGATTACTTACTGATAAAGCTGGATTCTCCTTCGTAGTAACTGGGTATACATCAGAGCACGTTGTAAAGGTATATTGGTGTAATTGGTCAACTCTAATAACCGGGCACAGTGTCAGGTATATAGGTCACCTCGTCCTGGGACACAATGAGGCCCCGACAAGAATGCAGTGTTGACAATGAGTGTTACAATAAATGTCAATACGCGAATGTGTAGACTGTTCTGTGGAGTTGACTGGTGGTTCAAACACTCATTCATGCGTATCTAGAAGTTACTTATGCAGACCACTGTAGACGTTTCAATAGTTTAATTTGACGCGCACACTTGACAGAACAGGCACAGTTACAGCAATACAGGTCGACATCAATAGCATATTGTTGATCCACGGTGTACAATAATAAATTGGCATTCATGTTGAGGACAATCACAATGGAACATCAGTATATAAGCATTCAGAGTTCCATATCTTATCTAAATATTCATCAGGCCTCACTGACTGATCATGTCAGTAAATATACAAGGTTCCAACCTGATTCCTAGACCGAACCTCTTTAGCATAAACGTAACTTGCACTCTAGCGAAGATTCCGTTAAATACAGTTCAGTCAATATTCTCTGAGAAAACCTTAAACTACCAATAGTAGGTTTTCCTTTCATAAGTATGATCTCTTTATCATCTCCTGGTAATAAGGGCGTCCCTGTTCTCTGGTAAATGATCAACAATACATAGCATTCCAAAATGGCTTCTAGTCTTGTAAACATCGCTCACCATAACGATGTACGACAAAGCTTCAATAAAGATTCAATTCATGAATATCAATGCCGTTGCCCTCCCTGCATCGGGGCAACAATGTCGGACCTAGTCCCTACAATCAGTACCCGGAAAAAGCAAAAAGCGTCCTCAGAGGTGCATAGCCTTGAGTGGTTTTTTTTTTTTTAATTTTTGCATTAAATATCTTGCATTCGCATTAAATATTTGTGGTGGTGGCCACCCGTAATCTAAAAGTGTTATTCCCTAGGATTTATTTAGCTGTTCTAGAGGGAGCTTTTCTTCACATCCTTAGTCACCCAAACTTAGATGGAACTGTGCTTGTTTTTTCCGAGAGGAGTGGAGGTTACCTGACAAGCTTTAGTGACCTTAGAGGACTGGCCGCTTTCATTGTTCGAGAGCTGGGGGCCTCAACCGTTTTAGTAAACTATAGTTTTATTTGTGTCAGGAAGTGTACGGTTGGCGGTGTGGAGTAAAACGATTTTGCGTGTGTGTGATTGAGTGAAGACTGTTATCTTTTGTTAGTGTGCTGTTTATGTGATAACTTCACTAGACTTACAAAGCTAGTGGAGACATACTGATTTGCAGGTTTATATTGTGGTGTTTTTTTTTCCTTTCTTTTTTGTTCAATAAACATATACATATATATCTTGGTCGGGATCTCTTCTCTTATAACTGTCACTAGATGTCGTGATATATGTTCTTACTGCTTTTAGAATTATTCTATTATTCAGAGAGAACGGGCAAGAGACTGACATATAACCATAGTCACAGGAGGCTGGAGGAATAGTCTTCTTACTCTCCAGAAGTCAGATCTCTTCCCATAATTGTCATTAGTGACTCTATTCTTATCTACTTTCACATTTACACATTCATAATCTGCCTGAACTCAGACATAATCTATTCACAATTTATCCCACCTGCGACAAGTACCCATAGTGGGGACACTGGACATGGATAAGGGAGAGATACTAAGGGCAATTAGATAATGACACTGCAACTGATGAATCAACAAGGCTGAAACTGTTGGAGTTTGGCATCAAACGTGGGACTAGCAGAGATTGACGTGAGAGAGGATGCATCCGTCGTATGTACTACCAGCGTGCTACAGGTACAATTAGCATTAATTCTCTTCGACATTTGCTGAGGAAGACTGAGCACCTATGGGTTTGCCCGGAGTGCAGTGAAGTCGATTCTGATTAACAATAACAATAGGTGCAATTTGTATCTTTGGTTGAGAAAAGTTTATGTTTGCACCCGTATGAACTCATTTTATATATATATATATATATATATATATATATATATATATATATATATATATATATATATATATATATATATATATATATATATATATATATATATATATATATATATATATATATATATATATATATATATATATATATATATATATATATATATATATATATATATATATATATATATACAGTACTTTGCAAAAAAAAATGGCAGTCATATTGCTCAGCTAAATAAGCTGAAATCTAATTAAATATGCATGTTCTGCCCCAAATTTGCACTCCACTGAAGTGAGCAAACACTACCAAAAGTAAAAAAAAAAATTAGCGTAGAGTAACGTCCCTTGATAATAGAGCAGACGACAATTTCTAATGCTAGTGGCAGAAAATGGATACAAAGTCAAAGTGTATGTTAATTTCACAGCTTTGGAATGAAGGAAATCAGACATGTTCCAACATTTCTAAAACCTTGAACATTCATGAGCGGACTGTCTACAGAGTTGTCAGTAAATTAAAAGCTGGTAATGGAATCGAGCGAAAAGAAGGCAGTGGGAGGCCAAGAATTTTGGACACAATGGACCATCGGCGTCTCGCCCAAATCGTTCGGGCTGGGCCAATGAAGAGTGTAGAACACATACGGCAGCGCATGATCGAGTTGGGAAGCCCAGAGGTATCTAATGCTACTGTCAACCGGGAGCTACACAGGATGAATTACACAAAAAAGCGGGTAATTTCGTCATCATTGCTCACACAGAGACTCACAAACAGATGCGCTTGAACTGGTGCCACGAATACCAAAATTTGTCATGGGACAATGTGATTTTTTCAGATGAATGTTCTGTTTGGCCTTATCCTGCTCAAATAAATATTTGGACGAAAGACTCTGTAACGCCTGTGTACCAGCGACCGAAACATACCCAGAAATTCCATCTTTGGGGAGGGGTGTCAGCAAGAGGTGCCACACCACTGCGTGTTTTCACAGGAATTCTCACGAAAGAAAGGTACATCGACATACTAGAGGGACACCTTCTGCCATTTATGCAGGTCATGTACCCCGGTGGGTGCACATTTCAACATGACAATGACCCAAAGCATACAGCTCATACCACCAAAGCATGGCTGCAAGAGAAGAATGTGATAGTGCTGAAGTGGCCCAGCAACAGTCCCGACCTAAACACAATTGAAAACGTTTGGGCACTACTCAAGAATCATTTAAAAAAGAGTGGACTCAGAGACGTTGAACAATTGATTGAAGAAGGAAACTGAAAAATACTGGGACAGTCTGACTCACAATTACCTACAAACAATTGTGGGAAGTATGCCTCGCCGCATCCAGGCTTGCCTTGCTGGAGAAGGCAACTTAATATTGTACTGAAACCACTGTTAATAGATAGGGGAGATACCAATCTTCCTCTGGACATACAGTTTTTATTATTATTTGCTTCTATGAGTGTGCTGCGTTGCGAAAATATGACTGCCATTTTTTTTGCAAAGTACTATATATATATATATATATATATATATATATATATATATACATATATATATATATATATATATATATATATATATATATATATATATATATATATATATATATATATATATATATCTTACTGAATTTCCTTCAGCTGGGGGCTAATAATCTCGAGCCTGTTGCCATTCTTCTTCAAGTACATGCCTAGTGGCGTAGGAGATCATGTCTCTCTACAACTCCCTGTCTCCAGTACTATTTATCAATTCTGTTGTTGACCTCCTTCAATGCCAGGATGTCAAACTGTCCAGTATTTGCTCTCGTTGTCTTCCTGTATCTATTTTTCCTTCAATCTTACCTGTTGTTACGATATATTCTAGCTTTCCTCTTCTCATAACATGCCCCAAAAAAAGTGGATTGCTTCTTTCTAACTTGTGAAATAAGTTTCCTTTGTGCATTGGCCTCTTTCAGGACATCCTCATTACTCTCTTTGGTTGTCCATGGTATTTTTAACATTCTTCTTTAAAATCATATCTTTGTGGCCTCTAGTGCTTTCCCTTCTTGTTTACTAACTGTCCATGACTCACTCCCGCACGTCAGGATTGGTTCTATATAACATTGAAGAACCCTCTGTTTTACTTCCATTGACAAAGAACTGTTGTCATCATCGCCACACATTAATCCTGCAGTAGAGAGGCGGGGATAAAAACCTCGCAGAAGCCGACGTGTCAGTTTTCTGTGGTTCACATTCTTCAATCCTGCATGCCTCTATAAATCGGAACCCAATCCTCCTATTTATACTACTACCAAGAGTAATCATTGAGCAAAGGTTACTACCTGTCTTAACTTTAACCATTACTCTAAATCCCTGACCACCATTTGTGGACCACTACAGCAGATCAAGGGAGTTAACGCCACAATGATGATGATGATGCTGACAAACCGAAACAAGACTACAGTTATGGCTATACTGTACTGAACTCTATTTAAATGTTTTCAAATGCATTATGACATAGCGCATATACAAAATATTCAAATGAACTTCAAAATAGCTATGTCTGCATAAAACTATGAAGTTTAGTTTGGTTTGTATGCCCATTCTATTTATATTTTAACACCTGCAATTAATACATCGGAAAATACAAGGTATTTCTTTATCTACGAAGACGATGATACTGCTGGCTTTATCAAATAGCTCTCTGACGTCAGAGACAAATTGCTGGCATTCTTTCGTCAGACTTGGTTTGCAATGAAAATATGGTCCAATTGAATGGGCTGTTGCTGAATGAAAGTGTGTATTTGCCACAGCAAAGCGAGCTGTTACCCGCTTTAATGTCAATAGTTCGACAGTATTGGAAATAAACCGCAACGCCGAGAAGCTGTAGCCAATGTTTCAGCGGTGAATCTGGTTTATTTCAAACAAACCCTTATACCGTGGAATTATTTACAACCGGCTCACTAGCTCGACAGACATCCTTCATTTAAATCTATTTTTAATTCACGTGAGGCAAAAGTATTTTATTTCGAAAGTTTAAATAGCATAGCGGGTGTTGCTTGTAGATCAGGAACGACAAACATTTAGGCTAAAATAGTTGTTGATAGAAACAGTGGCGTAACTACAAAATAAGAGGACGCGGGCAAAAATTAAGAGGGGCCCTCCCTACATAATGGGCTAAACAACCATATAAATTCACGGTAAATTTGTACCACACAAGTAGATGCATCATCATCATTAATTTTTCTTACTGCTCCTTGTGATACATGGAGTCACCACGGTAGATGGTCCCCTTGCAGCAATGGCGTCACTGGGGGGGGGAGGGGGGGGGGGGTTGGTTTGCGCACCGCATCGGGTGACACAATCAGAAGGGGTGACACCAAAATGACTGTCTATAAAATTTGTGTGCAGTGTTTCAGCAGAAATTTATTATTTTTTTATAAAAATATCCCTGTAGTTAGTTATAACCACAAAAATATTTTTCATAAGCCCAGCTTACATGTACTGTATCAAAATACCTACGTTTTTACTTTCGAATTCTATTGTTTTATTACCGAATTTTCACTTTAACCACATGAAACTATGTAAATGTAAATACATTTAGGCTGTGCGTATGATCTTGTAATTTAAAGGCGTAATTTTAATTTCGCTAGTTGTTTATGTCACTACTATTGCCATTACATTCAGTGATATACGGGAATTATGATTTACGAGTAACATTAGTACAAAAATACATTACTAAGGATTCTGTATGGTCTGGTACGAGAGGAGGTCCATGGGGGTGACACCATGAGTTACCGCACAGGGTGACACCAACCCTAGTGACGCCACTGCCTTGCAGGAAGCCTGCCCAAAACACTCGTACTCTCTTGGAGCAGTGGTTTCTGTAGCAATTTGATGTGGTTGTCAGTCTTAATGCTCAAAGTCATAAGTCACCTTGTGTGACTGGACAAATGTGTACTACTTACCTAATAATTACTTTTAGTTTTGTTTTTTTAAATATTAAAATGTCATATTTTTTCATAAATCGAAGAATTAAATAATCTGTGACGTCATCTGCTCCAATTTTGAAATACACCTTCTCACTGGCCGGAAGGTGCTCATCACGGCAATGGCAAGAGAGACAGGAAAACAGCTGGAAAAAAATTAAACAGGTCATAACTTAATTTTCGGACACAGCCAGGAAATATCCTAACGGGTGGTAAGAGAAACTAGGGTCGTGTTATGACGTTTAACACACAAAGAAAGGAAATTAAAAGGAGATATCCTTTCCGGTCAATGCGAGCTCGAGCCCCCGGGACGTGATTGGTCCAACTGGGCGATAGTTTCGCCACTGAAAACAAAAATTACAATTTTAACCCATTCAGGAGATTAGGTAGAAGAGCTGACGACAGGAAGTAAGGATTTTCGTCCGACTGTCATAGCAGTCAGTGGCCATCACGCCAGGTGACATCTTGTAGGGCAGCAACAAACTGCTTCCACTTTGTTCGGTCGGCGGCCATCCTTCGTGCAGTGCCCCAGCTCTTGTTCATTCTTTGCATCTCGGCCTCCACAGTTCTCCGCCAAGTTGTTCTTGGTCGGCCGCTCTTCCGCTGTCCTTCAGAGGTTCATAGCATAGCTGTTCTTGTGATGTCATCAGGGTCTCTTCTGAGGACGTGGCCAACCCAACAACAGCGTCTGCCAGTTATGCTGGTGTGCATGTCCTCTTGGTTACTCCGAGTAAGCAGTTCTTGGTTGGTGATGGTATTCAGCCAAAAGATTCGGTGAATTTTCCTTAGGCAACCCCAGTCTACCCAGCTGTAAATGGGTACCTCACTGTTCTTAAGCAGAGAGGAAAATAACTGGTCACCCCTCCTCATGATGCTGGACCCGAGTATAGTGAAGTCTCTAACACTTCATTCCCCTACAGCAGTGACTGCTATAAGACTAGCATTTCCTTACCTTTTATTATATTTCTGACGCCTTTTGTCTGTCTTTCGTATCTTGTCCTAAATAACAAGGTTTTCTTTTAACATTTCTTATCAGATCTTGTGTTGAAATAATGTACTAAAAATACTTCAGTGTATACGCCTAATGTTGTTGGGATGTTTTTTTTGTTTCCTGGCATAAAGTTTCAATAGCCCCGCGTAGTTCCCCGGGGGGGTCTTTGATGAGACAAAGAAAGAACAGAACTACTGTTACCTCATGCAGATCGTACGAGACGACTAATATGAGGCGTCGTCAGAGGCTGCCAACCTCATAGTGTAGAAATATTGCTACAGAAACCACAGCTGCAAGAGTAAATGTATGCTTGATGCAGGTTTCCTGTAAGGGGAACCACCTGCACTGGTGGCTCCATACTTCATGTGGAATGAACAGGAAAATGATGATGAAAGTTTCTGCAGCATAAGAGTAGCATGCCCAACCTTCCTTAGTCACTTTATGACATGCTTGGCAGGTTACAGTATTACTATTCTTTGCTCCCCTTTCGGACCCCGGTAACACATGGTTAAAAAAAACCCAAGTATCTGCAGTCCAATAGCAGACATTGCCGCAGGGGAAGGAAGTATTTGAGAATTCACTATACTAGGTCCAGCTTCGAGTTTCCTTCCTCGCTGCCTTTGCCTTCCTTAACTCAAGAGCACAGTCATTTACCCATTTACTGCTGGGTAGACTGGAGCAGGACACCACCACTTTTCGAACTTGGTACCTCTGCCCGCGAGAGGTAACACGTGGTAGCATACAGAATGGAAGGATTGAAATGGTATGTCAAGGTCACTAGAGCGGAAGTGACGGAAATAACCAGACAACACCATTGGAACAAGACATAAGGATAAAACACTGGTGTTGGACAGGATGCACGTTAAGAAAACCAGATGATAGCACTACAAGACAGTTCCTGGTCTGGAATATTCAGGGTAAAAGAAAATGAAGACCAAAAACACGCGGAGAAGAGAACTGGCAACGGACATGAAAGGGGATAAAGGAGACATACGAAGACCTTTTTGAACACAGGTCAAGAAGGCTTACCTTCTTTTTGTTGAGAACCTGTGCTCCAGGAGGAAATGAATGATGATGACGATACAGATGATGATCGTGGTGATGATGATGGTAATGATACAGATGATGTTCATGATCGTGGTGAGGATGATGATAATGATACAGATGATGTTCATGATCGTGGTGATGATGATGATGATAATGATACAGATGATGTTCATGATCGTGGTGATGATGATGATGATACAGATGATGTTCATGATCGTGGTGATGATACAGATGATGATCATAATCGTGGTGATGATGACGATAATGATACAGATGATGTTCATGATCGTGGTGATGATGATGATACAGATGATGATCGTGATCATGGTGATGATGCTGATAATGATACGGATTATGTTGATTATGATGTGATAACGATGATGATGGCGATAATAGTGGTGATGATGATGGCGATGATAGTGGTGATCATGATAACGATAGCGATGATGATGACGATGATTATGATAATGGCGATTATGATGATTATAAGCGTACTTACACCTTTTTCTACTAATGTAATAAGTTGTAATCATGGCAATGATGCTTCTATTGCTGTCTTGCTTGAATGCTCCACCTACATACACCGCTCACCTATAAATAACACTATCTGAAACAAGAAATACAACATCAAAGAAATAGAGAAAAAAAATGTCAACAAAGAGATTATTGATCCGCAGTACCCACAATATCGGCTAGGCGTTCCGGCACAATGCCTACGTTTGTATATGAACGTTAAAGAATTGAGAAGATGTAGTTTAGTTGTTGTTTTTTTTTTTAAGAGAGTGTCCAATTGGCAGAACGGTTACAGCGCTTGCCTGTTGGAGCAAAGGTACTGGTTCCAACATACAGTGGCGCTACGCTTCAGTTTACCCAGCTGTTAGAGGGGACCTGTCTCTGCTCTTGAGTTAGAGGAGGCAAAGGCAGCGAGGAAAGTAACTGGTAACCCCACCTCTCGAAGCTGGACCTAGTATGGTGAAATCTTTATTCCCCTACAGCAGTATGTGCTGTGGGACAACTTTTATCTTTTTTTTTCTGCTTTTAAGAAGATTGAAAATTAATGTAAACAAAACATATTAACACGAAATAAAATTCTGCCAACATCATTGTCATCAGCATCATTGTCATCAACATCATTGTCATCAACATCATTGTCATCAACATCATTGTCATCAACATCATTGTCATAAAATTCATTGTCATCAACATCATTGTCATCAACATCATTGTCATACAATTCATTGTCATCAACATCATTGTCATCAACATCATTGTCATAAAATTCATTGTCATCAACATCATTGTCATCAACAGCATTGTCATCAACATCATTGTCATAAAATTCATTGACATCAACATCATTGTCATCAACATCATTGTCATCAACATCATTGTCATCAACATCATTGTCACCAACATCATCATAGCCATTCTTATTTTCGTCGTTATGCTCACTCCTTCTGGAGCTTGACTGTCTACGCCAGTGGTTCTCAACGTGCGTCATGCCATATTTCCATAGGACCACAGCAAGATGGTTAATACCTTTTTTTCCAGCTAACAGTGACTGGTCTAAGCATCTCCATCAATTACATTCACCTCCCCGTGGAGCACAGGTATTCAACAAAAACATGCCCTCTCTCTTGTCCTGTGCCGTCCGTTCAATGTCTTTCCATATCTACTTTATACATTTAATGTCTGTGTCCAGTGCTCTCTCGTTGTATTTTGATCTCCCTCTACCTGTCTTGACTGTCCGAGTGGCAGATTGGTTACAGTGCTGGCCTGTCTCGGCGAAGGTCATCATCATAACCCTCCACTCGCAAAGGAGCATAGGCCTTCAACAACCACATGCCAAGTCCTCCTGTCACGTGCCATCATCTCAAGTTCTTTCCACGTTCTCTTCATCATTTTCACCTCTGTTTCCAGATCTCTTCTCCGTGTGCTTCTTGGTCTACCTCTGCCTCTCTTGCCCTGGGGGTTCCAGAACAAGGACTGCCTTGTAATGCTATTAACCGGTTTCCTCAGTGTGTGTCCTATCCATCTCCATCGTCTGCTTCTCATCTCTTGTTCCACTGGCACTTGTCCAGTTCTTGTCATCAGTTCCACGTTGGTAACCTTGTCATACCATTTTAATCCCTCTATTCTACGCAAGCACCCATTTATGAAAGTCTGTAGCTTTTTGGTTGTTGTCTTTGTTGTTCTCCATCTCTCAGAGCCATACAATAGGACTGACTTCACATTTGAGTTGAAGATTCTTATTTTCGTGTTGGATCCGATTTCTCTTGATCTCCATATATTTCCCAATGCAATGAAAGCTCCTCTTGCCTTTTGTATTCTTATTTTGATATCACTGTCTGTCCCTCCAACTTTATCTATATTGCTGCCAAGATATGTGTACGATTCTACATTTCTTCAAGTTCAACCTGTTATCATTACCTGCATTTATTCTCATTATTTTTCGGCGAAGGTACTGGGTTCGAAATACTGTGGCACCACGCTGAAGTCTACCCAGCTGTAATTGGGCACCTGGCTGTGCTCTTGGGTTAGAGAAGGAAAAAGCGGCGAGAAAGGGAACTAGTAATCCTACCACTCAAAGCTGGATCTAGTGTAGTGACGTCTCTAACACTTCACTCCCCTACGGCAGTATCTGATATGGGACTACCTTTACCTGTTTTACCTCTCTTACCCTGGGGGATCCCAGAACAAGGTCTGTCTTGTAATGCTATCAACTGGTTTTTTTCTTGAATGTGTGTTGCTTAGGCTTGATCACTAAATAAAACATGACAACAGGAACAGAAAATGACAACTCACAAAACGCTCTGGTATGAAAGAAGTAACAACACCGCAAGGAGAGGTACATAATGGAAACACGACCAGTAAGAAGACAGAACTGAACGTAAGCTTGCTCGGATTAAATACAAACAAAGGCAATGACATGGCTCCGCCTCGAAATCAGGCATAAACAGATTGAGGTCTTCGGTGATAATGCATCTGGTATAGGGCGTGGGGAAGACCATGGCAAAATTTGATTAATGGAGTGGCGAAACAAGTTATTAGCCAAGATATAAACTTTTAGAACCAACAACATGTACACTTACATGTTTTCTCTGGTAGATTGCATAGAAATGTTTTTAGTATTATTTTTCTTATACAATTGGCTTTTAAGAATTCTATGTCTGCATCTTGAACGTTGTAGGTCAGGTCTGTTTCTCTGATAGATTGGGTTGAAATGTTTTTAATTATAATTTTTAGTTTGCACATGGATTTTAAGAATTCTTTGGTAAGTCTTCATTTAGGAAGCTTCTAGTTTTATTCAAGCTTTTTTTCTTTAGCATCTAGGCCAATGTACGAGGCGTGTTCAAATGAAACCCGACCGTGCTGCGCCAAGTGGACATTCGTAGGAGGAGCATGATGACGTCACATCTGACGTAATAAGCACATACGCACGTACAAGTGTGTAAGTGTTCATTCTCCTAGTATTCATTGGTTGTGCTGCAGACCGTTAAAATAATGGCCGGTGTGATAAGGAATACATAGGGACAGTTTATGGAAAATACTGAGGGCTTATGAAATTCCAAGCTGCATAGTGGCAATCATAAAAAGCCTCTATGCCAACTTTACGTGTAGTGTTGGGCAGAGCAACCTAACCTTCGAGGTGAAGACAGGAGTACGACAGGGATGCCCCTTATCAACCACTCTATTTTTTAACAGTCATAGACTGGGTGATGCGCCAGACAACAGAGGGCAGTCCAAGAGGAATAAGATGGACTACATTTCTACATTGGAAGATCTGGAATATGCAGATGACATTGCACTGCTGGCACATTCACATCAACACATCCAGGAAAAAACGGATAGACTTAATAAATTTAGCCAGCAGGTGGGCTTGAACATCAATTTAAAGAAGTCTGAGGTCATGACGCTCAATGTGAGCAACCCTGAGCCCATATCAGTAAGGAATCAGCAACTGGTACAGACAGATACCTTCACATACCTGGAAGCATAGTAACACCAGACGGTGGGGCAGGCAAAGACATCAACATCAGAATGAATAAGGCAAGAACAGCCTTCTTTAGCCTAAATAACATCTGGAAGTCCTCCCAATACAGCACAAGCACAAAATTAAGATTATACCAGAGCTGCGTGCTTTCTGTGCTTCTCTATGGTGCGGAATGCTGGAGAGTCACAGAGAAGGAAATGTCAAAATTGTCCTCTTTTCACACAACATGCCTAAGAAAAATTCACCGCATTTTTTGGCCGAATACCATCACCAACCAAGATCTGCTTACTCGTAGCAAGCAAGAGGACATGCACACCATCATAGCTGGCAGACGCTGGAGCTGGTTGGTCATGTCCTCAGAAGAGACCCCGATGCCATCACAAGAACAGCTATGCTTTGGACCCCTGAAGGAAAGCGAAAGAGAGGCCGACCAAAAACAACTTGGCGGAGGACTGTGGAGGCTGAGATGCAAAGAATGAACCAGAGTTGGGGCACTGTACGAAGGATGGCCACCGACCGTGCAAAGTGGAATCAATTTGTTGTTGCCCTACAAGACGCCACTAGGCTTGATGGCCACTGACTGCTTTGACGGTCGGTGGTTAAGGATCGAAGAAGAAGAAGTGATAAGGAATCCGTCCAAAAAATTCAAGTCACAGATTTCCGCGGGTACGGTTATGCTGACCGTATTTTTTGACCATGAAGGGCTTCTATTGGTAGACTTTAAAGAGCCTGGCTTGAACATCAATGCCATCCGCTACAAAGACACACTAGACAACCTGCATACAGCCATCAAGAATAAACGACCCGGCATGCTTTCGCGTGGTGTGATTCTGTTGCACGACAATGCTCGTCCACATGTTGCGAACATTGTGCAGGAAGCGTTAGCAAGGAAAAGGTGGGAAGTTCTGCCACACCCAGCCTACAGCCTCGATCTGTCACCATGTGACTTTCATTTGTTCGGACCCTTAAAAAAATCTCTAAAGGGACAACGATTCGACTCCGGTGCAGACGTTAGGGCCTCGGTGACCAAATGGTTCAATAAGCAACCACAGTCATTTTTCTCGGACGGCATCCGCCGTCTACCCAAGCAGTGGGATGCGTGTCTGAATGCCTATGGTGACTATTTCTAAAGGACCCCAGTGAGTACTTGCTCCATAACAATTGCTGTATTTAATTCTACTACTGCTGATGTACCTTGCATATATTTGTTATAAAGCCACTGGGACGGGTTTCATTTGAACACACCTCGTAGTTGACACATCACACACAACAGGGAGTCCCTGAAGAGACGAAAGATATAATAGAACTACTGTGTCCTTAGGCATGTCGTACAAGGCGGACTAATATGAGGGTTGTGCATGTGGCTGACTAAACTTCGTCATTTAAAAACAAATTGTCACAGAAGAAACTACGGCTGCCAGAGCTGTGTGAGTGCCGGGTGCATGTTTCCTGCAGGGAGGACCAGCTACATGTTTCGTAAAGAGCATTAAAAGAACATGATGATAATGATCTAGGTCAGGGGTCAGCAACCAGGTTTGACCAATGACCCATGTCAAAAGATTACTGCGAAACCGTTGCCCTAGCCTACAGGGACTATCAAACTCCATAATTCTCGCCGTTTGTACGGCGGTCACATCTAAGTGATGCAACAGTGGTTGAAAGTTAGACATTAATTGTATTGTTTCCCGTATATGTACTCTCTCGAAAATAGTAATACTCAACGAAGAAAAGTCGGTGAATTGTGCAACACAAAGTGAGTGACAGTGATATATGAATAAAATGTAAGTTTTTGATTGTAGAACCCAGTTTCAATTCGGAAACGGATCTAACTCATCATTTTGTTAAAAATAACCTTAAAATGTAAGTTTTTGATTGCTTCTTCAAGACGAAATTTTAATTTAAAATATTGCAGACTTATTGTTGGAGCTACTCGCTGGAAATGAAACAGTTTATTGGAGCATAGATACCATGATTTCCGATGATCCCAACGACGCAGTTGATTTCCCAACCAAGTTTCTTAACGAGCAGTGCCCATCAGGAATGCCACCGCATTTGCTGAAATTAAAGTTTGTTGCATGTATCATACTATTGCGAAATCTGAACGCAAAAAACGGACTATTGAATGGCACGCGTTTGGTCATAATAGTCTTGCATCGGAATTCCATTGATGCAGAAATTATTACTGGCACTAATAAGGGAGAACGAGTCTGAATTCCTCGCATTGACTTAGAACCGAGCGAGCGCAGTTTTCCATTTAGGATGCGACGTCGTCAATTCCCAGTGATTTTAGCATTTGCAATGACGATCAATAAGGCGCAAGGACAATCTTTTGATCACGTAGGAGTTTTCCTTCCTGAACCTGTTTTCGGACACGGCCAGCTCTATGTCGCGCTCACCCGAGGAACAAATCACGAAAACCGTAAAGTTTTGGTTAAAAACACTGTCACGTGAAAGATAATTTATTTTACCATCTTGTCCATAATTTGATTACTCCTTTAAATGTTCTGTTTTCCGAGACATTTTGTATTTTCGTTTCTTTCATATTCTACCTACATTTTTTCACCTTCTCAACCCCACCCGAGGTTGTTTACGCTGGCCAGCTGCGGTCAGCTAACGCTAGACGTAATGTTATCTAAACGCACCTGTTCGACCAGAGAAACATTTCTCGGGTCCGCTTTAAGTGTTAGAACGAGCCATAGACGGTTTCTGTGAAAGAAACGGTTCGTTAGCGGCGGGTACCCTCTGTGGTCCCAACAGGGGAATTTCTCTGGTCGCTTTAAAACGTTTGATGACGAGCGGCTGGTACCCTTTGAGGCCTGGGTAACGAGTGTGATCTGTTTCAGGGGAAGATAACAAATCGCGGTCAGTCTTTGGGTTTTCGCCCCTTAGACAAGATAGAGCATAATGTTATGCATTTCTCTACCTGGGGAACTTTCGCACGATTTCTTTTGTCTTACTCTAGATTACGTCTTTCGCCGAACTTCTGTAGAAATACGCACGCCAGGTGTCCGGGGGGAGCGTCCCTTGTGATCTATAAGAGTAGACTGGTTTTAATAGACAAAGACATTCGTAAATTTTCCTGGCCCGTAGATGACCATCATGAGATAAGGCAAACTTTAACACAATACTAGAATGTGTTTGCCTATGTTCTAATCATTTTTCGGGGTGAGTTGACATATCTTATAATTATTATATTAGATTCATGTTAGCTTTTATATATATCTGTTAGGAAAGTGAATTTATTTCTGAGGACTTCTCCTAGTAATTTATTCAGTGATAAGGTAGCGCTGTCTACGGCCTATTAAGTGGTGCTTAAATTGTTACGGTTTATCATGGGTTAAATGTTAAACTTACAATAACAGATATTAGGCGTAGAATCAGTCCACGAATGCTTACCATTGGGTTAAGAGTCAGCAAAATTAACTGTCATTTCTGTAAGATAATGTCAGGTGTGGATGGGACACTTAGAAACTGAATAGTGAGATGCAGGTAATAACTCTGGATTATAGGAGATAGTCACTTATTCCTTTTTGATAGATACTTCTAGTGGCAAGGGAGGATCATTTTATGCTTACTTGTGTAGTTAGACACTAGTCTATAACTTTCACAGAAAGCAGCCACCAGCCATAGATATAATTATATCTTATGATCTAGCCACAACTGTATTATTATAGCAAGAACATGGCATTGTCTTTGTACTCATTTTGTGGAATGCTAATATATTTTCCAAAGGGGACATACGATTTATTGGTGTAGTGTCAAATGCTGTAATCTGTTTATGTAAATTCATTTAATGTTGTAAGATGAATAAGCATATTCATTTAACTGTAACTACAGGTTAGGTTTCCTGTATGTTGAGATTGGGAGAAGAGGAGTAGATTTTGCTGTCAGAATATTTAATGACAGTTACATGGGTGTGCAAAAGATATTAAGCCTATGCGGGCGCGTGTTGATAATTGATATTTTTAAGGAACAGGAGACATGGTTAAAGACAGCCCTAAACTATCATAGCAATAACTACAATAAATCTAATCCCATAGTGGAGCGAAACTTTCTGTATAAAGTTAGTGTGATTTTAGCGTTGCTTGAAGTTAAAAGGTGTCTCTTTTGGGTCTCAGTTTCAGGAAGACCGAATCGCTAGAGCAGACTTCAGTCAGGCGAAGAAAGTCATATACTCTTCGATCTAGAGGGTTTCTGTATACATCTAGCAACGAATCGTCAACCCCGTTCCTGAATCAAAACCCCTTTTTGTCAACGCCAAGTTAAGCTCACGCAGTGCAACGGAGCCAACGCTAATTCTGGAATCGCCAAACGCAGTAGTAGTTCTCTACTCGCCTATTGGATTACCAGCCAGAGCATTGCGGCGTCCAGAATATCAAACCCGCTCAGCATGCCTATAGCAGAATTCCATATCACCCGCCTTTTTTGTGCCTAAACGGGGCACTCAGCAAACCACAGCCAAACCAGTTTAAACAGGATTTACAGCCAAGCGGAGCCTTGCGCCGGATAAGCGCGCCTGGGTCTCTTTGTCCTCAAGTGACTTCTTCTGGTGTATTTCCTGGATACTTAAAACCTCGCACGTATGAGCAGCCATCTATGGACCGAGGTCCAGCCCCACTCACGCTATAAGGGGAGTCACCAACGTTTGGCACCAACAAAGAAAGTTCTGTAGGCTAGTCCCTCACGAAGGATCTACAAGTAATTCACTTCCTGGAGCTAGTACATTTGGTCCCCGAAAAGCGGACAGGCTGTCGCCCAGTTAAATCAGTTGGTCAGCAGGAGATAAACAGCGTCCCCCAGCCCAACTCGCGCCAGTAGGGGGGGGTCACCAACGATAGCGCCTATACAGTGATGTTATTCAGGTTAATTCCATCACCGATGGAGGATATATACGGAAACACCACTTACTGGAGTTACTTCAGCTGGTCCCCGAAAACCGAAGGACTGTCACTCGATTATTTATCTCTTTGTGTTCTACAGGTTTTATGAATGGTGATCTGTGTGTGTGGTTGTTGGTGTATATGATTATTGATGAATATTCGATTATTGAAGTAATTTTATGTTGTTGTGATGATATGCATTATTTTCATGCTTTTCTTCTTTAATAAATTTTACACATTTATTAATGCGCTGTTCACGACCTTTCCATCCATATTTGTATTTTTAGCTCTTTACTATAATCTCTATGTATGATAAGAGAAAAGAGAGAGAGCAGGAGGTGCTTAGACAGACATAAGTGAGTTGAGGCTGGGAGAGAGAGATCATTTTGGTAAATCTTCTTCCAGGTTGTCTCAAGTCCATCTCCTATTTACACCTTTCTGTGTGTGTAATCTATAACTCTGTCAGTCCACTATCCCTTGTCGATTTCACTACTGTTGTCCACCTCGACAAATACTCTACACTCTAACTCAACCACGACAAACACTTTTTATCAGGGAACATTCTTTGAAACAAATCCACGCACTTTCACAAAAAATGTTGTCATCAAATAACTTTTATATTGAATAAAAAAATATTGTAAAAATATATTACAGTTGTTTATTTACTTCCGTCATTATTGACGGGTTATTGCTAGTTTGTTATAATGACGAATACCAGAAAAAAAAACCCCAATGAAAAAAAAAGGTTATTTTAAGTATATACAAGACCAACTGGTGTGATGAAATGGCTGTCCCTGTCCTTTTATGTGATCTCTCACACCTTCAGCCCTCCGGCATTAAACTTCTTTTCTTCATATTTCTTCATTATTCACTTGTTATTTGGCATTTCATTTTGTCCTTTCATTCGTTTTTACTCTTTATGCTGGACATAGCATGGTGAAGTCTCTAACACGCCACTCCCCTATGACAGTATTTGCTACGGAAGTATTTGCTATAGGACTGTCTTTATCTGGTTTACCACTCCTCAGACGTATTTACGTTCCGCCAGCTGAACTGAACTGTGGTATTATCGTAACAATACCCAGTCGTCAGACCGGTCACCGGCTTATCTCTTTGACTTCGTCTGACCACCTGTGGAAACGTGTCGGTCCAACATTTGACCTCAGTGAAAAGCAGCTGATCGTATTGATACAAGCTTATTTGTGCGTCCGATGAAAGAAAACAACACTGTCTGACCAGACATCTGTCTGGCGGGGGCACGCAGATAAAGGGGATAATTAGATAATCTGTCGGGTTAGACATCTGGGCGGAAGACATTACGCCAGGAAAACACATGGTCACAACATTGTGGGAAGCATATGGGAGCAGCCGAAACAAAATTACGTCTTATAAAGAGGTCACGAGTGGATATTAAAATTAATATTTTAAACACGCGAGAGGATATTTAAAACTTGCCCACCCAAGCAGTGCTAGATATATTTGATTGGTTCGCAGAGTCTACAATGGATTTGATTGGAACATTCAGCGGAAGCACAGCTGGGATTTGAAACTAATGGGTGTGATATATTGTTGAGGATTGTTGCATGGTTTACGTGCATTTTGGTTTTATCTTGATTTGGATGGTCGCACCATGTAACACCTCAACTAACTAGACTTCAAAGGGTACGCGTAAAGCGTTAGATAACGCGTTAAGCCTAGTAACGGGAGAGTATTGATGTAGCCTTTGGGCTAATAGCAGTGTTGAGATAATGTGTGGCAGAGTCCACTAACATATGTTGAGTCTTAACTCATGTATTCAACCATCAGTGTGCAGGCTTCCTAGTAAATGGAATAAGTAATAAAAAAGGACTTTTGTGTCCCGAGAATGTGTGAAAGCGTTGAAATTAAAACGCAGATCTACACGCGATATTCTAGATAGAACGCGGTGTATTATAAAACGCGCTATTGAAAGCGATAATGTTAAATTGTGGCGTGTACAGCAAAACTGAGAATAATTGATTTAGCCTGTGATTTTATGAAATAGACAAGATGTCTTAATAGAAATGCAAAGCCAACGATTAGGCATAATGTGTTACGTGATAATGTGTCGTAAATTTATTTTGAGAGAAAAGAGTCTTAGAAATAGTGGTCCTGTTTAGATTGGAGAATGGTGGTGAAAACTCAGTGATAGAAAAGTAGAGAGTAAATAGTTGCTTCACAGAGTGCTGGGGAGAGTAAGGACAGACTTATTTACGACAAATCGTTCCTCTCAATCTTCTCTTCACTCTCCTGGTCAAACAATTATTTGCCAGTTTCCAGACACACACCTGCGCTCACACCGATTTGGTGCTTCAAACACACAGACGCACGTGAATACAAACTCTATTAAACAGATAGGGGAAATTTTGGGCTTTGGGTATTCCAACACAGTACTAAATACGTTTATGAGGTTTATTATCATTTAAAACAATCACAACAACTATCATGTGTTACAGAAGAAATTATCATAAGTACAGAAAATACAAATAACAAGGTGGGGAGGGGGGGGTGGTGGGGTGAAGAAGATTGGTATCGACTAAGCCCTTCCCGCTTGTATTAGACAAAGATAAACCCAGTCCAAAGATAGATAGTTATCAGGAACATAGGTAATGTAACCCAACAGTGAATTTAATTACTCTGAAAGAGGTGTTACAATATTAGGTATGGGTGGTAGACAAAAATCCTGTTATTCCCAATTGTTCTTCCCTTTACTAAGCAAATGAAAAAGGGGGTTGGGGGGGGGGGTTAACAGAGTTAACAAAATATCCCACCTAAAGGAACAATGCAGGGTATACAGAAAATGTATTACCCGGTAGGCAAGTTAACAAATGGTTTGCAAAAATTAATCTCCTGTCATTCATGCACGCGCGTGAGGATCCACACTCATATACACACACACACTTACCGATTGCAGCATCAGACAATCCATAGAATTATATAAACAGCAATTACACTCTTGACATATGAAAGTGTCTGGTACTTCGATGTCCCGCCCCAGATGTAGCGAGGTTTGCTGATAGCAAATATTCCCACTTATCGCCGGACTTGAAGCCTAAGAGTTCTTGTGTTTTATTATATAAAAAGGAGTCTATGGGATGGCACTGACACAATTCAACACAGGGGTGAGGATGGAGTGGTCTCTTTAATTTCGCTGCTGGAGGTAAAATTCCTTCAAGGCGTGATGATAGCAACTGGCCGGTAGGTTTTAAATCTAGTGAGGAAAAACTAGGCCCAGTCACAGTTCAGGTAAATATGTACTCTCTCACAGTAGGGCAGTAAATAAAATATCGCTACTGGCACTGTTCATCTTCCAGTTTATCTTACAGATTGTAATTTAATTTGATGGTTTCCTTTAAATATTCTTGGGTAGGCTTTCTTTCATGTAATTATGATAGCTAGGCCGCATCGGACCGCCACAAGATTAAATTTAAAATGTTTCATCAATATGTCTGGAAGTTTTTAAGATAATGTCTTTATTGCTGGGATCGCAGGTTACGATCACTCGGTATGAAAGAAAAAAACATGTAATATACCGAAAAAATCAAATAACATTCTAAAGCGCGATGAATTTCCCGTTAAGACTATAATATACTCTCGCGTATTTAATTATATATTTAAGAAGACACTTCGCGAGTTTAAATGGTTAAAACACACATCTATATATATGACTTAACTCAATTAGTTATAAATTCCTTCGCGACTTTTAAAAGTTAATTTAAGCATTTAAGCATCTATTATCTTTTGAAATAATATAATAGATATATCATTACATTTACAACTGGAACTATTGGGATGGTTTAATTTAATAGATTTAAATTAACACAAAATCCAGTGAAATAGAATGAATGAACTAAGCCACTGATCACTTTACACAATTATATTTTACCGTTTTGCACAGAATAGAATTCACTGCAAATATATATGAAAATCCAGGGGAAAGTCTAACACGATTTCAAATATAGCTAGTGCTTCTGTCAAGGTCTGGTCAACGAGTGATAAAATGCATTTCTTCATGGTCTGTATATATCTAAAATGGAATGTAAGATGAGTGGGACATGTTAGAATTTGACACCTTTTTAGATCTCAGGAGACTTTCGGGGATCTGACCGCCAGACTAAAGAGAGATGCCGCCCCTGGTCTTCTGTATCTCCGCTCGCTGCGTGCGCGTCGGCTTTCCCGTTCGCTCCCACTGCGATCGGTTCTGTGGTTAACACCGAGATGCGAAATACCGGCAGGAAACTTGCGTCGCGTTTCAGGGACCACTACTGCCTTTTTGATAGCGTGCCGCTAGTCTTTCCTGAGATCCCCCGTCTCTTTGATCGTGGTCGCTACTATTGTTTGATGCTGGCAACGCCCCCCACTGGCCAAGTTAATGAAAATAACTGCATATGATTGCTCAAGAGATATCCGTGGGCGTGATTTAACCTCTCCTTAAATCAATGCGATGACCAGAATGTACGGTAGATAAACTGTCCACATATTAATCAGCAAACGTGTTGACCATCTGCGTGGAAAGGTTGCATAGCTAATGAGTCCAGGTGAAAAAAATCCCGTTTGACGAAAAGTTACCACAATATTCGGGGGCACTGATGCTATCCGAAGGGGTCGTTACGAAGGGTCGTACCATATCATCCAACACTTCAGGGGTACCGATGTTATGAGAGGGTTCTTACCATCATCTAACACATTCAGGGACGGCTAAGTTGTCTGTCACATAATATCAAGACAGTTTAAATAGAATAGTATTCAACTGAAATATATGAACACGGAAAATTAGACGAAGGTCGACGGTTGATATGACCACTCAGGGTCAAATAGTTGAGAATGCATGAGACTGTGATGTCATTCCTTATTTTGAAATGGGAACCACGTATGTCGTTCATGTTTTCCATAATGTGATTTGTCTTCATTCCACGAAAAGAAGAAATCATCACAGCAATCAAAGAGTTAAAGAATGGAAAAGCTCCTGGCCATGATAATTTAAATGCAGAGCTATTTAAGACATACCCTGAGCTAGCAGCAGAACTATTAGAACCACTATTTACACAAGCCCGGAAAACAGGGACAACACCAACGTAGTGGAACAAAGGAATAATTGTCAAATTGCCCAAGAAGGGAGATCTTGCAGACTGCAATAATTGGAGAGGAATCACTCTTCTCTCAGTTCCCAGCAAAATACTAGGCAGGATAATTATACAGAGAATTTCAAAAGCATGGTCCCTGGAAAAAGGGGAAGGGGTCGACCTAGACGACGGTGGACCCAGGACATCACAGAGAGTCTGAACTTGTCTTTGGCTGATGCAGGTCGACTTGCCGAGAATCGTGATGCGTTCAGAGCAGCTGTAATGGAGACAACGTTCTGGAAAGAATACGTCACATGATGATTTCAAAAGCAGTAGACCACAAACTGAGGAAAGAACAAGCAGGATTTAGAAAGAACAAAAGATGTGTAGATCATATATTTACCCTCAGAAACATTATAGAGCAGTGCTCAGAATGGCAAAGACAGCTGTACATTTATTTCGTTGATTTTGAAAAGGCTTTTGACAGTATACATAGGGACAGTTTATGGAAAATACTGAGGGCCTATGCAATTCCAAGCTGCATAGTGTCAATCATAAAAAGCCTTTATGCCAACTTTACGTGAAACGTTGGGCAGAGCAACCTAGCCTTTGAGGTGTATGCAGGAGTACGACTGGGATGCCCCTATCAACCACTCTATTTTTAACAGTCATAGACTGTGCGCCAGACAACAGAGGGCAGTCCAAGAGGAATAAAATGGACTACATTTTCTACATTAGAAGATCTGGAATATGCAGATGACATTGCACTACTAGCACATTCACATCAACACATCCAGGAAAAACGGATAGACTTAATAAGTCCACAGCAGGTGGAATGTGAGCAACCCTGAGCCCATATCAGTAAGGAATCAGCAACTGGAACAGACAGACACCTTCACATACCTAGGATGCATAGTAACACAAGACGGCGTAGCAAGCAAAGATATCCACAACAGAATGAACAAAGCAAGAACAGCCTTTTTTAGTCTAAACAACATCTGGAAGTCCTCCCAGTACAGCACAAAGACACAATTAAGATTATATCAGAGCTGTGTGCTTTCTGTGCTTCTCTATGGTGCGGAATGCTGGAGAGACAGAGAAGGAAATGTCGAAATTGTCATCTTTTCACACAACATGCCTAAAAAAACATCACCGAATCTTTTGGCCGCCGGAGTTGGGGCACTGTACGAAGGATAGCCACCGACCGAGCAAAGTAGAATCAAATTGGTGCTGCCCTACAAGACGCCACCAGGCGTGATGGCCAATGACTGCTTTGACGGTCGGCGGCTAAGGATCAAAGAAGAAAAAGAAGATATGTCTTCAGATAATTAAATGGAGAATGTCGTCTTCAGAAGATTTTGTGTTAATTGCCAAGTTTGATGAGATTCACTACAAGAAGTTTTCATAGTTCTGTCAGTTCGACAATCAAGTGTTATCATTCAACCTATTGAACGAACTAATCTTCATTATATCAATACGAATATAGAATGAGACAAAACGTCACACACGAATTGAACACAAAAGAAGAGAAATAGAAACATTCGTTCATACAACATCTATGAAAACATTAAATTAATATGAGACAAACATAAAGGTATGCTATCAGGCACTCGTAGGAAATAAAGAAGTAGAACACTAGACAACAGAAAAACAACAGACATGAGTGGCTTACCCAGGATTTGAACCCTGGACCTTCCGTGCGACAACCCCGCCTAGCTATGCAAGCGAATCACACTATCCTCCCTGCCATCTACGCATCACCAAAAAATGATGTTTCGATGACAGGTCATTAGTGCGAACCTCAATACATAACACCGGAAGTTTACCATGGGCAGTTTAGCCTATTAATGACGCAATCACTTCTGTTGTTCCCCTATATAACAGTATAGGCCAGTCCAACAAGACTAAGACCTTAATACTGTGTCCAGTAAATGATAGTAGACTTAGAACATTAAGAACAGGACAGAGGGTAGGTTTGGTATTGTATAAACATTTATAACACATAAGGAAGGGAAACCCGAGGCCTGTAAACAGTAAATTAATATAAGACAAACATAAAGGTATGTTATCAGGCACTCGAAGGAAATAAAGAAGTAGAACACTAGACAACAGAAAAACAACAGACATGAGTGGCTTACCCAGGATTTGAACCCTGGACCTTCCGTGCGACAACCCCGCCTAGCTATGCAAGCGAATCACACTATCCTCCCTGCCATCTACGCATCACCAAAAAATGATGTTTCGATTACAGGTCATTAGTGCGATCCTCAAATTATATATATACCTTGTATATACAAGCATAAGAAATAGGAAGAGGGCGGAATAGCATCAGATGAGCTTTATTTACCTCTATTCATCCGCCATCTCGGCAAGAGTCTACTCTGTTCAGTCTAATTGTTCATTACAGTTAGAGTATTTGAGCTAACAGTACGTGGAGTCGGCTTCCTAAATGCACTTGTTGCAATGATATTATCATCATTCGCCATGTTGTTTCTTACGGAGCCCGTAGCCACCACTGCAGTTGGTCCTCTTGCAGAAAGCATGTAGCAAAACAGTCACGTGTGGCGGTTTCTATAACAATTTTTTGTGCATAATACAAATGCCAACCCCAATCACAACCTCCTAATAGTCGTCTTTTACGACTGTTTAACGGAGCTGTACGCCGTTTCTTTCTGTCTTCTCAACTACCCTGGGCGGTTGTAGGTTTTTAAATTATGTAGATTACACTATTGATATATTTTGAACAAAAAGTGTGTGAACCCTACTGTTACGTTTTATAATTCGAACTAAAATGTGTATGAAATAGTTGTATTTTAATGAAACTTCTCTTAGGTCCGTGAGAGGTGAAATTGAACCCTGGACTGGCAACTTCAGGGTCCCCTGATTTTATATATAATTTTATTTTTGGTGGTTGACCTTTCACTCGAGTCCCTCCTCAGTATCTAAACACGGGACTAATTTTTCCCACCCTCTCCATAAGGGTCTTCCTCTCGACGTTCTGCATCATTTACATTACTTTGATCCACCTTTGTAGATACTGTATGTGTGAATAGAATTCAAATATACTGTAGCTGTTTAGTATAGGCAGTGAAAGTTGCAGTCAAATTTTATGTTTTGATCTCGGCGCAGAGAGAAATACGGCCCAGAAAGGCATCTAAAAATGTCACGTGACAGTAGGCCGGTCATGTGACCTAGAAAATTCCTGTCATTCCTTACCGATGTTGCCCACAGACTTTGTTCTCGCTTCGCCGAAGCTCGAGGTAACCACAGCGCCGGGACGATAACACGAGGTTGTGTAGTCGGTGATTTTTAACGTATTGATTTTTTTAAAACAAGGTAGGATCGTTCAATAAATTATCGATCTTCAGGTGACGTTTGTTTTCATTATTGGATAGTATTGCGATGTTGAACTGACCAGCGAGGAAACTGACAGAAAGCGGGTGGCATTCTTCAGTTTCTAAAAGTGCTCTGGAACCAAAGACGATGGAATCACCCCTTGATGTCCTGTCGAGAGCAGCATCTTTGGTCGAGACGTCAAGCAGGAACAATGGTAAGTTATTTTGTTTAGTTATCTTCACTAAGTAGGCTATGTTTGTTTACCCCTTGAATGTCTTAACTAGACCTACGATTATGCTTTGTAATCGTGTCAGTTCACGCCGAATAAAACCGATGTTAAATTACGTTTTATTCAACATTTCAAATCACGAAATGTGCCAAAACCAAAGGAAAATATCCTCATTATGTCTTTCAAGTCGATAGTTTAATGTATTCGTTTGTGTATTGAAACCTAACATAGTTTTCGAACGGTTCTTTCACCGCCCCATCGCAATTCTAGGTTAGGTCGTCCCTGCGCTCTTTGTTTCTCCAGTAGTTCACGATTTGAAGTCGTCCAATTTTAAACACCGAACAAAACAACAAGAAACAATACTAGAACAGCCCAGTAAGCCATTTTGCACCTTTTAACTGTTTACATTCATTTCAATTTGGCTGAAATTTGTATTCAAACGTTTTGTTTTGAGATATGAGAATCGACCAAGCCGTGACCCGTGTCGAGCGAGGATATGCCAGGTATGCTTGGTATTTCGGCAGCAGGCCAATGAACTCCCGCACTAAAGGATTCAGTTCCTTTTTTGTGGTGGTTTTTGTAGCTATTTATTTTGCATGCTATGGTTGCCAGCCTCACGCACAGCATCATTTTACTCGCCTCTTACGACGTAGGCTACCTGAGGGAGAGTAGTCATTGTGTGTGTGTACTCACAGATTCCGGATAACTACAAGTCTATCACAAAGACGAGAGGACCATTTCTCCTGGACCTCACATTTGCGAATGACCTCAGATTTAAACTTTTGATATATGGTGTTTTCTTCCATTTGTTTTCTTGAAAGTGATTCTATTATCCACTCCTCTCTCTCACTGTCTGCCTGTTTCTTCCATTTGGTCTGAGATGGGCTTGTTTCCACCATAAGAACATTCATTTTTAGGCTGATATTTATACCTCTCTCAGCACATCAGAGTTGTACTTTGTGTGTAAGAGTGAGAACAAACGAACGAATGAATTCTCTCTCCCTCCCCCCTTACTTTGTGTGTAAGAGTGAGAACAAACGAACGAATGAATTCTTTGTGTGTAAGAGTGAGAACAAACGAACGAATGAATTCTCCCTCCCCCCTCCACACACACACACACACCCAAGGCTGAGATTTGGACATGCAGGCCAGTCAAACATTCTGCCCTTCTACTGTGCCATCTTGTATACCGTACTGCATCCATTTATTCTCACATGCATTATACATTTTAAGGAATGCAACACGTGAAAGAGAGAGAGAAAGAGAGAGAGAGAGAGAGAGAGAGAGAGAGAGAGAGAGAGAGAGACGAATCGAGGAAAAGAAAAGACATACAAAAGTAACAGTAGGCTGTCAGAATTAATCGCTTGCTTATTCCCTACCCTCCTTTTTTGGTTTTGTTATGGTATGTTCTTGCTTTGGTGAATTACATTATTAATTTTTCATCTACCCCGCGAACACTTTCAGACATCATTTTGAAAACAAATGAGGAATCAGTGGTCAACCGGAGGTTGGTGACATTTCCATAGTTTTTCGCTTTGTCTGCTCCTTACATTGTTGGCTCTTTTGAAGATGTTGATCAGTTATATGTATCATTGCCAAAGTTGCACTAAAAGTAGTTCCTGTTTTTTACTTATCGAGCAGAGGGCCTTTCCTTCTGTTGTGTCATGTGTGTATGTCTAGGATTATTACTTGTTCTCTTGTGTTGATCTGAAAAAAGGCATGCATTTCCTGGTGCCAGGAATGCCTTTGACTGATTATTGATATTAATGGTTTCTTTGACTGGCGATTGATTTTATTATTCCTTTGATTTGTGAGTGCTGTTATAGTTTATTGGACTCTTAAGTGCAGTTATTGGTTTCTTTGACTCATGCGTGCTATTATTGTTTTAAAAAAAAATCGTTAGTGATATTATTGTTTCTGTGACTGATGAATGCAGTTATTGTATCTTTGAATCATGGGTGCTGTTATTGTATCTTTTGACTGGCGAGTGCAGTTATTACTAACAGCACATCTGTGGAACACACTAGTTTGTTTATCATTGCTTCCTCCTGTTATTAGGACGTGTGCTGCAGTTTTCAAGCGACAAAAGACAATTTCTGTACAGAATGACAAGGATCGACAACCCACTACAACTAGTCCCGATTAAGTTTGATCCGTAATTGCAGAAACACTCATCTCCCGCTGTTTAAGTGATACTGCCATACATTTTGTGTCTTGGAATGAAAGGACGCAATACGGTTATAGTAAATAAAGCATCAGCGATATAAATAAAATAGGCTGGACTGCCCATTGTAAACTTCCGGTGTTATGACTTGCGGTTCGCACTAATGACCAGTCATCGAAGCATCATTTTTTGGTGATGCCTAGATGGCAGGGAGGATAGGGTGATTCGCTTGCATAGCTAGGTGGGGTTGTCGCACGGAAGGTCATGGGTTCGAGTCCTGGGTAAGCCACTCACGTCTGTTGTTTTTCTGTTGTCTAGTGTTCTACTTCTTTATTTCTTACGAGTGCCTGAAAACATACCTTTGTGTTTGTCTAATATTTATTTAATGTTTACAGGCTTCGAGTTTCCCTTCCTTATGTGTTATAAATATAAATAAAAAGGTGTTATTGTCCAAAATGAATGCGGCTGTAAAGGTTTTATATATCTTTGGAGCCGTGCCTAATGTAGCAGATGGGTGAGTAAAGCGAGTGAGATATAAGGCTCACTATCTAATGACCTATCGACTTTTATGCATACCTACTCATCACACAAAAGATAATAATCATGCTTGTGATAATATGTGGGTAAAATAACATTTTTAACATATATGTGTTTGGGTTGTATGTATGTGCGCAAGTATGTTTATGTGTATTCATTTATGAAAGTGCGTATGCTTGCATTTATATATGTGGGTACTTTAATAACAAGTTGATAGCATTGCAAGGCAGTCCTTGTTCTGAGATCTCCGGGGTAAAAGAAACAGAGGTAAAGTGATAAAATACATGGATAAGAGAATTGGAAATATAAATGAAAATTATGAGGAAGACATGGAAAGACCTGGAGCTGATGGCACGGTCTATGAAGACTTGGTATGAATGTGTTGAAGAACTATGCTCCTTAGGGAGCTGATGGCACGGTCTATGAAGACTTGGTATGAATGTGTTGAAGAACTTTGATCCTTAGGGAGCTGATGGCACGGTCTATGAAGACTTGGTATGAATGTGTTGAAGAACTTTGATACTTAGGGAGCTGATGGCACGGTCTATGAAGACTTGGTATGAATGTGTTGAAGAACTTTGATCCTTAGGGAGCTGATGGCACGGTCTATGAAGACTTGGTATGAATGTGTTGAAGAACTTTGATCCTTAGGGAGATGATGGCACGGTCTATGAAGACTTGGTATGAATGTGTTGAAGAACTTTGATCCTTAGGGAGCTGATGGCACGGTCTATGAAGACTTGGTATGAATGTGTTGAAGAACTTTGATCCTTAGGGAGCTGATGGCACGGTCTATGAAGACTTTGTATGAATGTGTTGAAGAACTTTGATCCTTAGGGAGCTGATGGCACGGTCTATGAAGACTTGGTATGAATGTGTTGAAGAACTTTGATCCTTAGGGAGGTAATGAAGTACTTTAATGTATGTGTGTGTATCATCATTGTCATCATCGTTTCTGTTTCCTCTTCCAATGGAGCAAAGGGACACAACTGCAGCAGGTTCCTTAGCAGAAAGCCTGCACCAAAGCATTCAAATTTTCGTACAACTATGGTTTCTGTAGCAATGTTTCTTTATGATGAGGTTGCCAGCCTCATGCATAATCTTATGTTAGTTGCCTCTTACAAGATGCATGAGTTAACAGTAGTCCTAGTCATTCTTCGTCTGAAGAGACCTCCAAGAACTACATATGCGTTTATCCTTGTATGTTTTTATGTTGATATATGCACGCACGTATGTAGACACTTACAGTTTTATATACGTGTATTCACATATTTTATGTGCATTTATGATTGATCGTATATACACGTATAGCTGAAGTTTGCACGCACGTATAACCAAGTCCCAGGTGCTGTCACGTGCTGGACTTCAAAGCATGTATACACTGCTTAGACCAGCGCAGACTACGTTGGCTTGGCCATGTCCGCTGCAAGGAAGACTGTCGTATCCCCAAAGATATTATCCACGGACAACTGGCAAAAGAACAGTCGGGCGACTGCAGCTACGGTTTAAAGATGTGTGCAAGAGAGACATGAATGCACTGGGCATAAATCCAGCAAACTGGGAGGATTAAGCTGCCAGTCGCACCAAGTAACGATGCTCCTTACGGTTCCACCTCAGATTGGGCGAAAAGAAGCTCTCACAACAAGCAGAAGAGAAAGGAGCACACCAAAAGGAACACCAGGCGAATATATAAATATATATTCAGTTATAACTGAAGGGGACTGCTAGTACTACACAAACCGAGTTCCACGAGACCAGGGTCCAGCAAGGCCTTCTGGCATCACTTCACAGGAGACCAGCAACATTCGTGGTTCCATGCTCCATAAGTAGCTTACTTACTTAGTCGATCCTCTTCTACCCTGGGGTGTATATGTTTGCCAGAGAGAGCGTCATACTATCCTGTCGACTATCTTCCTCCTGGCCTGTTTCCAATCTAGTCCTCGGTCTTTCAGAGATTGTCTATTGTTGTCCTCTCAGCTGACTCTGGGTCGTCCTGGAATTCTGGATCATTGGCTCTTAGTTTCCTATACTTGTCGTGGTAGCCGATCTTCTCCCATTCTACACACATGACCAAACCGTCGTAGTTGAGACTGTTCTACTTGGGTCTACAGGGGCTGGGTTTTGAGGCCTTGCCTTGTTGTGGACTATGTCCCTTCTTGTTACCCCAACCTTCTTCTTTAAATATCTCATTTCTGAGATTTGGCGCTGGCTTCTGTGGATTGTAGTCATTGCCCATGACTCTTATCCATAAGTCAAGACTGGAACATAGATGTAGTGGTATACAGTCACCTTAGTCTTCTTGCCAACATCTTTTTGCTGAGGAATCTTCGATTTATGGCCTGAAAAAGTCTCCCAGCTGCTGCTCTTCGGGTAGCCAACTCTTCTTTGATGTCTCACTTCCAGTCTATGACAACGCCAAGGTATTTAAAGTGGTTGACCTGCTCCAGGACCTATTCTCCCAGCATAATCTGATGTCTTCTTCCCTCTCGCGATATCACCATGGTTTTTGTTTTGGAGCTGCTAATGACCATCCCTATCTTCTCCAGATCTTCCCTTCAGACTTGCAGGTTAGATTGAAGATGTGCTTTTGATTTAGCAATCAGGGAAATAATCATCGGCAAATGCCAGCTCTGAAATACAAACCTGTCTCATCTTCCAGTACTCCACTTATTGTCCTCTCCTTGCGTGCTTTGATGACATCGTCCATAAGGAGTATGAAAAGATAAGATGACAGAATATCACAGAGGAGGAGAATTTCATCCAGGCAGTCGTCCACTGTCTTCTGAAGCACCTCGAAGAATTCTTCTTTGACTTCTGCTCGCTCATCTTTATTTAGCCCATACACAGTGACAAGGTTCACTATGGTTTCTCTTTCTTTTAGGTTTAGCACCATAATGCGCTCCAAGACAAAGTTCCATCCCTTGATTATATCCTTTTGGTTTTTATCCACAATACAACCTACACCCCCTTTAGCTCTTTCGGCTGTGGGGACTCCACTGTAGAACAGCATGTTGCCGTCGAGATCCCTAACTCCTTGTCCCTCTTTCTCCGTTTCCGCCAGAGCCAGGATTTCTAATTTTGCTTTCCTGATTTCCTCCACTAGATCCTCTTGTTTCCCGTTAATACTCCTAATATTCCATAAGTCGTAGTCCGTTCCAGTTCGTCGCCTTTAAGATCAGTCCGGTTTTCTCCGTGCCAGTTCGTCGCCTTTAAGATCAGTCCGGTTTTCTCTCTTGCATTACATGTAATCAGTTTTAAGGCAAACAGGTGATTGACCTATTATGCCTTTGCATGGTGGAGGGGCTGCCTCCTGATAGCCTCCATGCATGCCGCCCTCCTCCTTTTTCAGCCGGGCTTGAGACTGGCCTAGGCGGTGTTTCCATGTAGCATAAAGGAAAATAATGATCACCTCACAGGGCCTCACCTCAGGCGGTTTTTATACGTTCATTTCTATACATTACAATACTGTATATATTTTCTTTAAATCCATCTTCCCAAACAATGAAGCGGCTTCACAATGTGAATTGGCCTGGGCCACATATCATCTCCCAGTGGACCTATGTATAACAGTATTGTACAGCGTTTTTTTTTAAGCTGTTAATCGAAGGCCACATTGCTGTACAAGCTGTGGCCGCGAAGATTGACAGTAAATGCTGTTTTATTTATGAGTAACTTATGCATACGTGTTTGTATGTGGGCAAGCCAGTGGGTGGCTATGTGTAATTTGTGTGTGTGTACAAATGCGTAACTGTGTGTAATTTGTGTGTGTGACAAAAGCCGTGAGTGATAACCATCGTTTTCCATTCCGTAGTCTGTTCATAGCGGCTCACATTCTCCAATGTCCTTGTCCTGGCTCGCCCTTTCAGTCACAATGACTCACCCATACCAGCACAGAACCCGTCCGCTTTGTAGGTTATTTTTAGCGCGCGCGCAATTGAAAATTACAAAAAGCTCTACTAAGTTAATTTTTGTCCGTCCGTCGCAAGAAACGACTCAAAAACTACTGAATGAGTTGGATACCTTTTTTGAATATTGATGCAAGGGCAAAAATTTGTCACACCGTGCAAAATGTGTTGTAAATGAGATACGGATTAAAGGCGTTTTACAGAAGCACAACATTTTCAATTTTGAGGCCGTATTTTGTTTCAAAGTTCGTCTTTTGTTCAGTTGTTTCCTTTCTGCTCGTTTTTAAATAGGCCTACCAGCAGTTTATTGGTTTAAAAAGTCGCATGATTTCGTGCGACATGCAGACGACATCGATTACTTACCGTTGTTCGTGCTAGAACGTTTCATGTGTGCTGATATCCGATAATTAATAATAAATCAGCAAATCGAACTTGTCGTATTATGTTATGCAAGCGTACATACTTCTTTTTTGTTTTGTTAAAATATGTTCATGATAGCATATTTTACTATATTCAGCAGTCTTTAAAATGTTCGCTCTTCTGTCTAAAAAGTCACCAAGAGCTGACGTCTGTCGGAAAAATAGTATATTTCTGGTAATTTCCTATCTTTCGTACCTTTTTGGTCCGCAGGGAATATATGTAGTTAGGTGTTGTTTCGTAGCAGTTAAGGTTAGCATTAGGGTTAGTATTGTGGTTAACACTAATCCTAATTCTAATCCTAACCCTAAGCGCTACGAAACAACACCTAACTATACATATTCACTGCGGAGCAAAAAGATAGGAAATATTTCTTTTATGAAAAAAAGCGAAGCATCCAGTGTGTTTAAAAAAAAATAATTTTTTTTTATGATTTAAGATATCCTAATTATTGAACAGGATATTGTTTTCTTTAAAAAAGAAAAAAAGACTACCTGTGATATTTATTTTCCAACAAAGACTCAGATTTAACTATAGCACGTTTCACTAGCTTTGCCCTCAAACAAATGTAATTATCTGATTAACCTTCTAACGTATTAATGCCATTTTTTGCATACGATGTTATATTGGGTTAGACCCAACAAATATATACTTTATATCTGTGCATCTTGTCCAGTTCCCATAAACGGATGAAATCCTTTGATCTTTGTCGGCATACTAATTATTGTGTATCGAGAAAAGAAATGTTACCACTTCATGCACAGATTCTGTGAATTGATTAGGCATAGGCGTGTCTACTATTACAATAATGTGGCCATCACGTTTGCAATTGAATACGTGTTGAAGATGATTTCTTAAATGATCTGCATGCGAAATACTCGTGACATTGTTTGTCATTGACATTTAATGCGCTACCAAACTGGACCATCCTTGATCTAATTATTTCAATGGGTATCATCTCTTTGCGGTTCATAAATATCATAATGGAACGTTGCTCCTCTAATGTGCTTGTAAATAACGGTAAGGTCATCTTTAAAGAAATTAAACTTCAACCGAATCATAATCAGATGTCTCTGAGAAATTGAAAACCAATCTCAGCTGAATGAAGGACAAACCATCATTCTTCCAATATTCCTCTTCCTCTTGTAACACATGGTTCTCACTTTTCTTCCAATAATCCCTGGCTATATTGGAGATGGCGGCTTTTATAAGTATTTCAACATCTTTTAATTTGAACGTTCTATTTTCTGTTGCTACCTGTTCCTTAATTTTAGCCCATACTAATTCTATTGGGTTTAAGTGAGAATGGTAAGGAGGTAATCTTAAACATCTGTGACCATGTTCATGGATTGCCTTGTCTATGTGAAATATCTTTGTATGCTGTGTCTTTTTTTACAATTCCAAGTAATTCAGGTTCATGGACATTTCGTTGAATGGAATGTTGTTTATGGTCAGCCAAATCTTTATTACATCTTTAATACTTGGTGAATTAGAAACTTTATCTTCTGGTGCCACAACGTTGTGATATGAGGCATTGTCCATTATCAAACACCACGGTCTATCCAAGGAAGGAAGTACATGATTCACAATCCAATCTTGAAATATCTTGCCATTCATCTCTGCATGGTAATCCCTATTATCTGTGGATTTTGAAACAAATATGAGTTCAGTATTATTTAGAAGCCCATGATGGCTGCTTCCTGGATGTGCAATTATTAGGCGCTGTCCTTTGCTGCTTGGTACTAGTCTCTTAGTTGTTCCATCAGATGATTGCCATTCTCGTTCATTACTGTGGTGCGCATTGATCCAAGTTTCATCTAAATACACAAAATCATAACAATCTCTTCTCATTTCTCTGACCTCGCGTAAATATTTGCTTCTCATTGCAACTATATGAGGCTTCTCACAAATAAGGTTTCTACCACCACATATTTTCTAAAAGTGAATCCCAAACTCCTAATAGTCCTCCATAGCGTAGATTTGGAAATATCAATGTCATTATTCTTTCTTAACCAAATTTTCAATTTCCTTAAAGTCACTGCCTCATTATTGTGAAACGTATTGCAAATTTCTCTGTGGATCAATTCTCTGTCAAAATTATCCACCACTCTTGGCCTAATTTTCGTGTGTAAAACACTGGAATTAGACATTTCAGATGTCGCTATCCAGCGGTGCAATGATCGTTTGCTTATCCCCAAGGCGTGAATAGTCCTCTTTTGTGGGTTTGAAATAGAATGATATAGTTTTCCTCGAGTAGCTTCATTGCAGAAATACTTAAAAATCCTATTTGTGATTTGCTGTAATGTCATAAAATGTACTCGCAGACTCATTTTTCCTTCTTAACCACACAATAATTTTTGTAGACACACCTCTGATTGACAATGTGTGCGTTGCACCGGATATAAACTGTTTTATGTTCAAGAAGTGCGATTTCACGCAATTTCACTCAAAAATCATGCCAATTGCTTGATAAACCAAAAATGTGCAAATGAGATCGTATAATTTACTGTAGACATTTCAATATGTGTGCGTGTGATGTGTGTTGGCAAGTAGGATTTTATATTATATCGCAAAGAAACGAAAATTGAAACCAATGGCCGCATTTTAATGAAAAATTTAATTCATAGGGTCTATACCATTTCAAATTCACACACAAAATTTCACTTATATGCGTTATATATTCGCTGAGATATAGCATTTTGAAGTTGGGCAAAGCTAGTGAAACGTGCTATAGTATATCTTTGTTGTTGCCTTTCCCCTTTATATCTGCAAACTTAGTCTCTGCACATTCCAGTGCTGTCCTCATTGTTTAAGTCAGAGGTTTTCAAACTTTTTTGGTCCGCGGCTCCCTTGACCTGTGCATAAATCACCGCGGCTCCTCTCTATACTATATATTATATATAAGCAATTGTACCCAAAAAGATATTAATGACTTCTGAATGTTCATTTTTTATTAGTGATCAGCTGTTCGTAACATAGACCTGCTCTGGAGTTTTATGGTGCATTTGTCAATAACTTCTAGTACCTAATGACACGTATTGGTATATGTAATAATACCTCGGCGCAAACATGTCGTCCTACGAAGTTCTCTATTTATTGATGGACCTTGGTTCATAATGTCGAGCCCAACACTTTTCCCAAGCCACCGCGACGCCCTTAGCCGAGGGCTGCGACGCACAGTTTGAAAACCTCTGGTTTAAGTAAACCCAAAATATCATGACCTCAAAAGTCCATCTGTTCTTTTGTCACCTGCAGATTGTGACTAAGTGACTGTCACGTCCCTTATGAATATGGATTAATATTGCACTGAATTAAATCTTACCAGGTTTTTATCATGTCTGAAGAAAGTTTTTATAAATTATGCGCCGAGGACATATTTCAGGTTGTTCATATGAAACAATTCAAAGAACACATGGAAGAGACAGCTAGAGACAGATGTGATGGGGGTCAAGAAGATAAGGAAAGATCTTGAACTGATGGCATGGGGCAAGATGACCTGGCATACATTTGGTGACGGCCTATGCTCTTTTGAGAGTTGAAAGGTGAAGAAGAATACGAAACAAACTAACTTCTGCTTGCCTAGTGTCAATGCAGATACTAAAGCAGTAGTGAAGAGTGAATCATGCTGAGCTAATCAAGATCTTGCAAGCATTATCCTTAGCCTTACCCAGGACTGCCAGAAGAAAGGATTATGTAGGACACTTAATGAATCATGATTGGTCCATTGGTATGGACGCATATTCCAAGTATCCTTAAGTTCTTACACAAGTTCATTCACCAAAGAGATGAAAACCCTTACCCTAGGCACATTCTTAGAGGGTTTATCAGACACAGTTGTTTGAGAATGGCATCCCAATCACTTCTCAGCAATTCCATTAATTCTGTTCATTTTATGAAATTGAACATTTAACTACACCTTTATTGCACTCTGTATCAAATGAAAAAGTGGAACCCTTGTCAGAACATTCTAAGTCTGCTGGGAGCAAAATTTGCTAGCAAGGAAATTAAAAAAAACAAAACAAATCATGCACTGGATGAATTGCTGCTCACCTGCATAACCACTCCAAATCCTGCTTCAGGTAAATCACCCAGCTGAATTACTCGGAATTACTGCATGGGTAACCCATGCAGTAATTCCGAGTAATTCAGCTGGGTGATTTACCTAGGTCGAAATTATCAGGCAAAACAGAAAGTTATTTCTTATGGCTGTAAAATTTATAAATTTATTGTTGGTGAAGAAGTTCTGGGAAAAACCAAGATTATGAGGTTAAATGCAGCTAATGATAGCAAGGTTGCATTTGGAGAACCATCCCTGCCAAATGTGGACAACAGATATACACATATCGTGCCAGCAACATGGACGAAGTTAGAGAAACACTGATACCAAAATAGGAATATGGTACATAAGACAAGAGGAGTTTTTATTGCATTGTGAAATTTTTTATGTGGAAATGTTGATCCAGGACAAAAATAAGAATCTTCAACTCAAATATCACAACAGTACTATTATACGCTTCTGAAACATGGACAGCAAATAACATGACAGCCAAAAAGTTACAGACTTTCATAAATGGGTGTTTGCCTAGAATAAATAGATTAAAATGGTATGACAAGATCACCAATGTGGAATTGGTGATAAGAACCTGACAAGTGCCAGTGGAACAAGAGATCTGAAGAATATACTAGCAATAGATAGGACAAACATTGAAGAAACCTGTAAATGGCAAACCTTGTTCTGGATTCTCCAGGGTAAGAGAATGAACAAACAAAAGAACACAAAATCTTTACTTCATTAAGGCAAAGAAATAGGCATCGTTGCCTATTTACATTTCTGCCCTGCAGTAAGAGAGAGAGGCCAAAAAACACCGCGGCGGCGAAGGGAATTGGAGACAGATTTGAAGAAAAAAAAAAGACACTGAAAGACATTAATTGATGTTGTCATGGCACAGGAAGTTTGGCACAAATTTATTGATGGCAGTTGTGCTTAGGAAGTAGAAAAATGATACACATGTATGATTACAAAGATTAATATTGTTAGCCTGACAGTTTGTCAGTTATCTATATGATAACCAGAAATTACAGGTGTGAGCTGTATATGCTTATCGAAGAGTAACTATGAAATATTTTGTACCCATATGACAGAAACCACAGGTTTAGTCACATGTTTTTGCCAAAGAACTTCAATATTTTGTTTTAGCTACAGGTGATAGTCACTTAATTTTTTATCAGAGAAAAACACTGACATGTCTTGTATATGATAGAAATGATATGTTTTTACACATTTTTAGCAAAGAGCAACACTGAAATATGTGGTAATCTATGTGACAGAGACTACATGTGATATCCACATATGTATAAAAAAATCAAAGAACAACACTGAAATATTTGGTAATCTATAGGATGATAGACTGAGCAAAATGAGGACAGTTTTTTGCTGCACTACAAGACGCCACTAGGCGTGATGGCCACTGATTCGTTTATCTGTCAGGGGTTAAGGATCCAAGAAGAAGATAGGATGAAAGAAAAGTCATTTTCTATTTTTAAATTGTTATTTCTTCACTCCTGTTGGAGCCACGATAGCGCAGTGGTTAGTGCACTGGCTTCCTAGCTCGGTGGTCCTTGGTTCGATCCCAAGTTGAGATGGGATTTTGTAGACCGCAAACTGCTCCGGGGTTGACCCAGCCACATGAATTGGGTACCAGAGCAACTTCTGGGAAGGTTAAGGCGGCCGGCGTGATGCTGATCACATCACCCCTAGTCTGCCGATGGTCAAGAAAATATGCGCCTAACACCATATTCCCAATATGCCTTAATGGGTGTGTAATGGGATCCTTTACCTTTAACTCCTTTCACTCCTGCCCAACTAATTTATATGAAACAAATGTCAAAATAAAGAGTTATGTCACAATAACATTGCTGTTCAACATGCCATCCAGTCTGTTCAACACATGTATTCACAGTGGGCAGCGAATGTTGTAATCAAGTAATCATGAAGAATGTTGCACCCGAGGGTACCCAAGCTTCATGGACATACTACTCATACTTTGAGGGAGATGCATGATATATCAAATCTGATTTGACTACAACAAGATTATCCAGACACCAAAATCAAACATACCTAGTAGGCATTTTGAAAGACAGAAGCGCCTTCAACAAACTTGTTTCAAATCTTCCTGTCCCGTGCCATCTGCTCAAGGTCTTTCCATTTCTTCTTCAACCCCTTCATGTCTGTCTCCAGTTCTCTTCCCCATGTATTCTTTGGTCTCCCTCTACCTCTCTTACCCTGGGAATTCTAGAACAAGGACTGCCTTGTAATGTTATCAACAGGTTTCCTTAATGTGTGCCCTATCCATCACTAGTGTCTTCTTCTCATATCTTGTTCCACTAGGTAAGATACACAATTTTAAATTTTATTGAGTCATATGAAGGCCTTTCTCACGGCAGTAAAGAAACAGCAGCTGACACAACATGGCTTGAAAACCACCTGGGTTATTGTGACGTGAGGTTTTATTTGGCTCTTGAATCAGTATAGTACTGACAATTACAGAAATAGAATTTCTGCAGAAAATGGTGAAGTCCCAGTGTCTGAGAGAACTACTGGTATCACAAATTAGTTACGGCTGTGAATGATCTGATCTCGAAACATTAGTGGAGAAGAGACAGACATAAATTGCCACCCCCGCTGTGTAACTAACTGTGATATTAAGACAAGGAAACAGATTTTACTTAACAATCATAAAATTGACAAGTCTTTCAAATACAATTTCCTTATTATTTATTTAGTATAAACACTATCTACTCTTGTGCTGAAGGGTGAATGTTGAAAAATGGAATGTAATGGATTTGTAAGTTTACAAATGATTTACCAATATATATATATATATATATATATATATACACTTGTATATTACAAGTCTTCCAATTATAGGACCAAAAAAATTATATCAGCTGTGCTGTTACTCAATTATAGTAAATGTATCAGCTGTGCTGTTAATTACATATAATTTATCAGCTATGATCTTATTATTGTCTCTTGCTACGCTAAATCTCTTTTTCGTCACTGACAGTTAATTGCTCACAATTGCTGACGGAAATGGTACTACTGTGTACTCATCTCTCAAAAGTTATGAACTTCTTAGTTTCTTGCACCCAACATTCGCTGATGATCGTTTCGATAGCCCACCCAAGACTGAGGGGGACTAAAGATGTAGATCCTGTGCAATCACTGTGCTCCTGCGACGTTCCAGGCAGCTGGATTGACACGACATACGACCTCAGGTTTGATGACACGAATAAAACCTGTAACAAGTAAAAATAGGGGGTTGGAGTTAGATGAGACAATAGATTGAGTCCTAACAAGGACTGTTTTGGTTATATTTCAGTTTGGAGTTAGATGAGACAATAGATTGATGAGTCCTAACAAGGACTGTTTTGGTTATATTTCAGGTTGGAGTTATCTGAGACAATAGACTGAAGTTAGGTGAGACAATAGATTGAGTCCTAACAAGGACTGTTTTGGTTATATTTCAGTTGGTCTGAGATAATAGATTGAAGTTATAGGAGACAATAGGTTGAGTCCTAACAAGGACTGTTTTGGGTTATATTTCAGTTTGGAGTTATCTGAGACAATAGATTGAAGTTATAGGAGACAATAGATTGAAGCATGAGTCCTATTAGTCTTCGTCTTCATCAATCATATCAGGAAATACAATCATTATCCTAATTTCCCCAAGATACAATCAGTAACCTGATACGTTCATATTGAACCAAAATATATTAAATATATACAGGTGTAGGTAGTATAAATGACACCCAACCAATACAAACATTATATATCTGCTGTAGGCCTATTTGCCTACCAATAGTAAATTATATTTACCCTCCAAGATTTAAACAGGCCAGTGACTCAACTAGCGGAGCCGTCTGCTAGTTCAATGCACGCAGGTAAGCAATAAATCAAGGTTGACAGCTCCTCTTTCTCAGTCGGTCGTCGATCTGGCTTCGTGTCGATGTTGCATGTTTTTGCATAAAATCTCGCCCGATTATATAGGCAGGTGAGGTAACTTCTACTGCTTAAGGAAAGCGTTTGGTTGGTTCCTGGCGGGGCAAGCTGATTGGTTGTCTGCAGTTCCGTATGGCTAATGTTATTCTGTTTTTCCACCATATTGGGTGACAAGATGGCCGCCACCGACATCCGAAAAACAGGGCTTAAGTTTAATTTTATTCTGTCTCAGAGACTGGTGAACGGTGCTCGTTGATTGGCTGGGTGATTAACAAAGAAGTGTGTTTACACTTTACGACAGTTATCACAGATTTTCCTTCCAGGCAGCACATTACCAAGCAAATGAAGACTAAGCAGACAGAAAAAGTAATGGATTGCATCCTGGAGCTAAACAAAGAAACAAACAGTTGGCAGAAAAGAGTAGAAACTTGGACAGGTACTCCTGGCTGTCATATAAATCAATGAACACTTCAGTGTTACCATTTGGTTATAACTAGTTCTCCCCCCTTTGGCTTCTTTGTCTGCAAGCTCATTTCCTGCTATCCGGGACCCCAAGATGCAGCAATAATGAATGCAGTCAGCGACCCATAGCCGTACTGCTTGCATCAGGACCAGCGAACCAGAGCTGGTCAAGACCGTACTCCACCTCCACATGGTGGTCCTGGAAACAGTCTGCAGCAGTGCAGTCTGGCTGAGCGAGTGCGGATCGCAATGGGAAGGCAAACCCGGTCCCTAAAAAATGCCATGCTGAAGTCGGATGTGTCGACCGAAAGGTGCAGATATCACAGCTTAGGCGTAAACAGACACAACGCAACCACCACCCTTTTCAGGGCGAACGAAGAAGAAGAAGAAGAATTTCCTGCTATCCCAACATGTGCTAGTATCCATGTTAGAGTGACACTGCATCTTGCAGTGTGTAGATATGTATTGACCTGTAGTATTTCCTCTATAATATCTGGTAATTGAAATAGACTTAGGGAAGTTTGAAATTAAGAGCTTAATTGCTCAAACAATAACTAAAGAGTGGATAATAGTATGGGACCAAAGTAAAAAAGCAAGACACTCATATAAAATCCTAAAAAAAAACAAGCAAAAAATGTCAAATACAAGATGAACTAAAAATACCAATTAATACAAAATTGCTGACTCTCAAGCTTAGAACTGGACATTTCATGATTGAGGAACCCACATGCGAAGAGTGTCAAGAACCAAACACAATTAGACACTTTCTAGTGGACTGCAAAAAATATGACCAGCAGAGGCAAAACATTAAGACATACTGTAGTGACCACAAGGTAGAAATGAGTGTAGAAAATCTCATGGGCATTAAGACCCCATCAGAAATACAAAAGTTAATAAAACTATATTACAAAAACAAAAGCTAACATATAAAAAATAAATAAATAGGGATGCGAGCTAGTAGTCTACACTGGTGAAAGACTCCCACCACCCCCCCCCCCCCCTCCCCCCAGATAAATACGGACTGACCAAATAACCCTCCAGTGAAAATTAAAAAACATACCAGTCTAGACAATATCATATTTTGGATAAGAAAACCATATTGAACTATAACTACAAAAGGAAAAATACCTACTAGAGATAATATAGTAGAAAATAAATGCTAACAAAAACATATTACAATAAATGAAACACTAATTGATATAACCAAAAGTTCCATGTGTATGGTAGATAGTTGGAAGGGGCATGCTACAAAGAAAAGTAGCAAACACCTTTTAAAAAAAAAAAAGTTACCATTTGTAAATTGCTGTGCTCATATCATATATGTTGCCCTAGTAGTTCCCGGGGGTCTCTGAAGAGAGAAAGACAGAATACGACCACTGTACCATCAGGCATGTCGTACATGGCCACTAATATGAGGTTGTGCATGGGGCTGGCAACCTTATCATGTCAAATAATCTGCCACAGAAACCACCTTTTTTTAAAAAAAAAAATTTTGCCTCGTTTTGGTGAGGAGCGTCCCGTTCAACCTAGTCGGTTATATTAGGGCGCATGTCCAAATATAAAAGACCTTCAGGTCTTGAGCTACAAGAAACCACCTGTGCAAGAACATGTGAATGGATTGTGCAGGCCACTTTTTTTAAAAAAAATATGTGATATATATTTTACTGTTGTTCTTTGCTAAAAATGTTTTAAAAAAATATAACTTCTATCATAGACAAAACATGTCAGCATTTTTATTTGAGAAAAAAAATATGTGACTAACACCTGTAGTAAACACCATAAAGTTTACAAAATATTTAAGTTCTTTGGCAAAAAAATAATTGGCTAAACCTGTGGTTTATATCATCATCAGCTGCTACCTCCACAACGAAGATCAGCTGCAATCGATCTCCAACGTCTTTTGTCTTTGTGGTACACTTTAATAAAATCTTTCCTGTCCATCTCTTATTTTATGGTTGCTCTTTGATAAGAATATACAGCTCACACCTGTAGTTTCTGGTTATCATATAGATAACTGACAAACCGCCATGCTCATAATCCTAATCTTTGTACACTTAGAGATTGAAACCATACATGTGTGTATGTGATAATCATAATCATCACCCTTTAGCTCCACAAGGAGCATAGGCCTTCAAAAAACTGTCATGTGCCATCAGCTCTAAGTATTTCAATGTCTTCTTCAAATCCTTCATGTCTGTCTCCAGTTCTCTTTGTGCGTTCTTTGGTCTACCTCTATCTGGTGATTCCAGAACAAGTACTGCCTTAACAGGTTTCCTCAGTGTGTGTCCTATCTATTGCCAGCGTCTTCTTCACATCTCTTGTTCCACTGGCACTTGTCTGGTTCTTGTCATCCCTTTTTCCACTGGCACTTGTCTGGTTCTTGTCATCCCTTGTTCCACTGGCACTTGTCTGGTTCTTGTCATCAGTTCCACATTTAGTGACCTTTTCATCTCTTGTTCCACTGGTTCTTGTCAACAGTTCCACATTAGTGACCTTCTCATCTTTTGTTCCACTGGCACTTGTCTGGTTCTTGTCATCAGTTCCATATTAGTGACCTTCTCATCTCTTGTTCCACTGGCACTTGTCTGGTTCTTGTCATCAGTTCCACATTAGTGACCTTCTCATCTTTTGTTCAACTGGCACTTGTCTGGTTCTTGTCATCAGTTCCACATTAGTGACCTTCTCATCTCTTGTTCCACTGGCACTTGTCTGGTTCTTGTCATCAGTTCCACATTAGTGACCTTCTCATCTCTTGTTCCACTGGTTCTTGTCATCAGTTCCACATTAGTGACCTTCTCATCTTTTGTTACACTGGCACTTGTCTGGTTCTTGTCATCGCTTGTTCCACTGGCACTTGTCTGGTTCTTGTCATCCCTTGTTCCACTGGCACTTGTCTGGTTCTTGTCATCCCTTGTTCCACTGACACTTGTCTGGTTCTTGTCGTCAGTTCCACATTGGTGATCTTGTTATACCACTTCTATTCTGTGTAAGCACCTATTTATGAAATTCTGTAGCTTTTTAGTTGTAGTTTTTATTGTTCTCCATGTTTCACAGCCATACAATAGAACTGATTTGACATTTGAGTTGAAGATTCTGATTTTTGTGTTAGACTTGATCTCCATATATTTCCCAAAAACATACTTACATACATATATATACTCATATGTGTTTATATATATATGTATATATGAACATATTTAAGTATACATGAATGAAATATTTAAGTAACTTTACAGTCTAATCATGAAAATACATCTTAATTGCCTTTTTATGAAAATGTTTGATTAACTTATTTGTGTCTCAAAATATTTTAGTAATTTACTTACAGTTTACCTGTATCCTAATGGAAATAATATAATAATCTAATTGTATCTGTATTAAAATAACGGTATTCAATACTTACTATGCTGAATATTCCAGTATGGAAATAATAAGTAGCTTGCCTTTATGTGTATGAAATTATTTGCTTATATGTGATTTAAAAAAAATAAAGCAGCTTTATTGCATCTAAAATATTCGTAATGTTATCCATATGAGTAAAATACACTTTAATATTTTTACACATTTCGACTTATAACTCCACACTGTAAATTGCTGGCTTGCAAGAACAAGGATAGTTTAGCATGTATGGTGGTATTATTCTTACACAAAAACCGACTTGACAGTAGTTTTAATTGCGATTATTAAAGAGGGGAAATAATTTGTAATTTCACTGTATATTAAAGTATTTAACATTGTTACCTCCCATGATTCGTAAATGTACTTTTCTGCGTACTGTTCTTGAGGTGGGGAAGGCACAGACAACGACGAAAGTTACCCCACCACCATAAAGCCGATACCAAGTGAAGTCTCTATCACTTTGCTTCCCAACTGCAACACCTGCTTTTTTTACTACCTTTACCTTATATTGTTAAGCGCCCCTGTGTAATTTCTTACTGGATCTTAGAGTAGACAAAGAAAGGAAAAGCTTCCTGCTCCCTTAGGTGTGTCGTAAGGTGCAACTAATATGATGTTGTGCATGAGGCTGGCAATCTCATCATGTAAAACAAATGACATCAGAAACCACAACTGCAATATCACGTGAATGCTCTGGTTGCAAGCCTGCTGCAGTGGTGGGGCTACATGCTGTAGTTGCAGCGAAAAGGTCAATAATAATGACAATTGTCAAGTCTTGCAGTCCCACTTACTACCAGTATATTGTATCATCTTTACGGCTCCCTGAGGAACATGGAGATCAAAAAAAAACAACAACCAAAAAGCGACAGACTTTTATAAATGAGAATAGATGGACTGAAATGGTATGACAAAGTCACAAATGTGGAATTGATGACAAGAACCACCACACAAGTGCCAGTGGAACAAGAGTTGAGAAGAAGACGCTGGCGATGGAAAGGACACACATTGAGGAGACCTTTGATAGCATTACAAGGCAGTCTTTGTTCTGGAATCTACAGGGAAAGAGAAGCAGAGGTAGACCAAACAACACATGGAGAAGAGAACGAACGAACGAACTTTATTTTCAAAGGGTTGAGAATTGGGCACGCAGGCCCGTCTGACATTCTGCCCTTCCTTTCTCTCACCTTTCATACTGAATTCATTTATTCTCATATGCATTTTACATATCTGATACAGAGGGGAAAATGATGAGGAAAACATAGAACGAACTTGAGCGGATGGCACATGACAGGAAGACTTGGCATGTGTTTGTTGAAGGCCTATGCACCTCGGGGAGCTAAAGGGTATTGATTGAAGGAACATGGGACCAGGACTGTAGTTGTTGGAAGCTAACGCAAGAGCACACTGATTTACGTGATGAAGTTACCAACTTCACAATGAACGCCTCTTACGACATACCAAAAGGAACAGTGTTTTTATTCTGTTTTCGTCTTCTCAGAGACCTCAGGAAACTATCCAGGATTGTATACTGTGTATTCCTTCATTCATTCATTCATAACCCTTAAGTTCCCAAAGGAGCGAAGGCCTTCAACAAACTCATGCCAGTCTTCCTGTCACGTGTCATCAGCTTAAGGTCTGTCCATCTCTTCCTCATTCCTTTAATTTCTGTCCCCAGTTATCTTCTCCGTGAATGTTGTATTTTTTGTTGTTGTTGTCTACGTCTGTTTTCCTTACCCTGGAACTTCCAGAACAATGACTGACAGGAAATGCTGTCAGCAGGCTTCCTCATTATGTTACATATCCATCTATAGCATGTTCTTCTCATCTCTTGTTCCAGTGATAATATAGCTTGTTCTTCTCATCTCTTGTTCCAGTGATACTATAGCATGTTCTTCTCATCTTTTGTTCCAGTGATACTATAGCTTGTTCTTCTGATCTCTTGTTCCAGTGATACTATAGCATGTTCTTGTAATCTCTTGTTCCAGTGATACTATAGCATGTTCTTGTAATCTCTTGTTCCAGTGATACTATAGCTTGTTCTTCTCATCTCTTGTTCCAGTGATACTATAGCATGTTCTTCTCATCTTTTGTTCCAGTGATACTATAGCATGTTCTTGTAATCTCTTGTTCCAGTGATACTATAGCATGTTCTTGTCATCTCTTGTTCCAGTGATACTATAGCATGTTTTTGTCATCGCTTGTTCCAGTGATACTATAGCATGTTCTTCTCATCTCTTGTCCCAGTGATACTATAGCATGTTCTTGTCATCTCTTGTTCCAGTGATACTATAGCATGTTTTTGTCATCGCTTGTTCCAGTGATACTATAGCATGTTCTTCTAAACCAAAAATATTTGGGATATAGCATGTCCTATGTGTGACCATTTGTAAAAAAATTAGAATTGGAAATTTATCGAACCTCATTAGTATGCAAAATATCTCTACAAATAAAACAAATTGAGAAAGCAAATCAAAGTTTGGTTCAGGACAAGGTTTAAGATATTAAGAAACACTCTGCAAAGTTTCAGAGCATTCCAACAATTCGTTCTTGAGATATCGCGTCTCAAAATGTACCTGTCATGCTAAATAGGGAAAGTGAGAAAAAGAAGAAAAAGCAGAAAAATTTTCAGCCCACGTTTTTCACATTAGATCATAAAGAACTGACTTTAAGGAGAGTAATTTCCCTTCTCATAAATGGTTCTCTGGTATTTTCTGGTACAGAAGAGTTATGGAATTATTATCATTTCACCTTTTTAGTGTGCGCATCATAATGTTTTTAAAAAGTGGTTAGTAACCAGAGGTAAACAATGCGTTGTCAAGGAAAATTAAGATCACCCCCTGGTCACTTATCCTTTAAAAAGTAAAAAAACTATGCATCACTGGACAATATAAACCTATGTATTGTGGAGAGAAATGGTTTGGCTTCATAAAAACATTAAAAAACAAAAATGCAGTATTTCATGAAATTTGATTAAATTCTGGGACACAGCTACCTTAACTGTTGTTTTTACTGACTTGACATCTGAGCCGACACTGCACGTTATCTGTATTTAATTTACTCTTTCTTGCAGGAAGAAACTTCTTTTTGAAAGTTCAGCTGCATAGAAGCAACAGTTCAATGTTATTTTCGTATATAAATTATTCCAGCCTCTCTTCCCCATTTTTTTTGCGTTCTAGTTGGATATTAGTGTCATTAATCCGCAATTCGTCATGTCGCTCACAAATGTATATTTTTTGTTAAACGATATGACGAATTACTAATTAATCATAACTGGTCACCCACTTTTATTCTATACACTAGAACAGGGTTTATTAACCTTTTATTTTGTGCCGTAGACCAGTGTACCGCAACCCTTATGCCACGGCACATTGATGTGCATCAAACAAAAAAGCATTGCCTTATGATTGCAGCAAATTTTAAAAATATTTACCCAACAGCTTAAATAGTATAGTGTGCCGTGTAATCTTGAACGTGTGCCGAGAAGTAAAAAAATAATAATTGCGGAGCACTGCCATAAACCCATTTGATTGTCCGATGAAGGCTGTGGACCCCTTCTGGGAAAAAGTGTACATAAAAGCATAATATAAAAATTAAAAAGAACTATACATTTTAAATTTTAGGTAATGTATACGGACCCCCTAGAATACATTCCCTGACCCTCCGTGGACCAAGGGTTAAGAAACCCTGCACTAGAGTGTATGGAGCATTTTTTTCTTTTGTTTTTAATGCATTTCTTAATTTCCCGCTTCACTCCTTGTGGAGCATACAGTCACCGCTGAAGCCGGTCTCGTTGCAGGAAGCCTACATCAACGCATTCATGGGTTTTTTGCAGTGGTGGTTTTTATTAGGGGTGCGCCGAATATTCAATTCAGTGCATAGTGCATTTAATTAACTATTCTTATTCGGCTGAATAGTATGCTGCAATCGAAATCGAATAGCAGTCAGCACCACGTTTATAGATGTCGTCTTTTGGCAGAGAATGTTGTGAGACTCGGTTTCGTTTTTTAAAGCGAATGCATGTTTCATCTATATTTTTGAACTGTATTTAAAAACTGATTAGTGGTTAGTTAGTAGCATTAAATAGTCCCAGATAAAAGTTAGTTGCATATCCTTTACAGGACGTGGCAATCAACCCCAGCTTTTATTGGCTGTTTGTGATTTTTCTAGGCAATTTTTTCATTCAGTAGTTTGCCATTGCTTTCTGAACGGTACGGCGCTTATACCATTGTTAAAAATCCACACAAAGCGATCTGCTACCAAACCGCCTGCAGCAGGTTTCGAACCTGGTATATCTGGATTATGAAACTGCGTTCATATCCATTAGGCCACAGACGCCATTTTGGTAACGCTGTAAAACTTTGAAACGTTAAGTGTTTGTTATTGATTACTTTATAAATAATAAAAATGTCAGTATTGAACACATTTATGCCAAACGTTCACTCACTATTCGTATTCGGCCGAATAGTTAAAGGCCTCTATTCGTATTCGGCCGAATAGTAAAAACCACTATTCGGCGAAGCCCTAGTTTTTATAGCAGTTTGTATTACGCGATGAGGTTGGGTAGCCCCCTTACACAACCTCATATTAATCGCCTGTTACGACTTGCATTAGTCCAATTCTTTCTTTGTCTCCCCAGAAATCCCGAGAACTTCACCGCACAGTGAATTTGGTAACAGTAAAAACAAAAAAGAGAACGCTTAAAATTTATTAGTTTCCTTTAACTTGTTTTATTTTGACTTTTGTTAGATTCCAGTTTGGCTTATTGGGATTGGTTGAACTTCTTATACATTGTAGTGAGTCTGGAGTTTCATATTCTAAGTGGCACGAAATTGGAAACTCCTTTGGCCTTGATCATCTCATATTTAAGACCCCCCAAAGGTGTGCGTTAGTGCGTATCGGATTCATTAAGTGTGGCATGGGAAAAATCTGAAGAAGGGAAGGCAGTTTTGGAACAGTGGTTCTCAGCAGTTTACAATGTGTCAGCTGCTTCTTAACTATACCACAGCATTTTTGAAAAGCTGAACATGCGTGTATATGTACTTTAAGGTCCTCTATCTATATTTTAAAACAAAGGAGATAGGGAAGAAGGAAGCTCACTTGCACTCAGTAGGAATATTTATAAAGCCCGAGGCTGTATACTAAGAAATTAATAGCATTAACGGTTGTTAAATCTACCCAGCTGTAAATGTTCGTGAGTTAGGGAAGACACATTATAAAAACGAAGCTGCACAATAAGAAATTAAAAGCAGTAACGATTGTTAAGTATACCCAGCTGTAGGTGGGTACCTGACACTGCTTATGAATCAGAGAAGGCAAGGGAAGCGGGGAAGGGAACTGGTCACCCAGCTTCAGAAAGATCAGACCTAATATAGCCGAAGTCCTTTCTTCATGGAGAAGATAACTGGAGACAGAAGTGAAAATGGTGAGGAAGATGTGGAAAAAAACTTGAGCTGATGTCACGTGACAGGAAGACTTGGCATATGTTTGTTGAAGGCTTATGCTCCTTTGATATCACCCTTAGTGTGCCGTATGGTCAAGAAAATATGAGCCTAACACCACGTTCCCAATGTGCCTCAATGGCATGGAATGGGATCCTTTACCTTTTTACCCTATGTTCCTTGGGAGTGAGAGGGCATTTTTTGATTGATTGATTGAAAGGGAAAGTCTCTCACACTTCATTCCCCTACGGCACTATCTTCTATGAGACTACATTTACCGTTTAACGGTTGTTAAAAATCAGTAGATTGTCACTTTTCGAAACACTGAGCCTTGAAAGTTGGCAGAGAGGATAGTAACTATTCGCTCCCGCTGCTAGGCGGTGGTGTCGTTCGGAGGATCCTGTGTTCGATTTCCAGTAAGGCTATCACTTCTGTTCTTTTTCTGTTGTCTAGTCTTCTACTTCTTTATTTGTCACGATTGCCTGAAACATACCTTTGTGTATCCAATACCTTCGTAAGTACGTCGGTCGGTCGGTCACATCGTGCACACCGTCATTTTCGCACTTTTCTATTTTCGAGAGAGTACATTAACTTTCAACCACAGCTAAGGGGTGAAAATGTGGTTGAAAGTTAGACAATAATTGTATTGTTTCCCTTATATGTACTCTCCCGAAAATAGAAAAGTGCGCAAATGACGGTGTGCATGAACAGTTTGATTATGGAAAGAAGGCAACAACACAATTGATAAACAGTACATGAACTGGAAACAGGAAGGTGCGGAGATGCAGATTAAATCAGCTGACAATCAAGATACTCTTCTCTCCAGTTTCATTCTGGAAACGGATTTAACTCATCATTGTTCTTAAAAATAACCTTAAAATGTAAATTTTTGATTGTTTCTTCAAGACAAAATTTTAACTTAAAGTATTGCAGACTTATTATTATGGATCAAAATGATCTATAATAATAACTTGGTGGTGGTTCGACATGTAACAGAAACAACACACTATAATTAAAAACCTGTCAATTTTGACGGTTTATTGCTAGTTATTGATTCATTTACTTCAAAAGACTGAACACGCAGCCGAAATTGAAAAAAAAAAAAAAAAGATGGCCCAATGTTTTATACTTCAGTGGGTAGCAGATGAATTATAAAAGGTAAAGGCAGCAGGTTAGCAGATACTACCGTATTGGAGTGAAGTGTTAGAGACTTGACATATACAAGGTCTCAGCCTACTGAAGTGGGATGACCGAGAACGCATGCCTCTCGCGGCAAAATTACCGGGTTCGAACCTGGTACCCTTCACGCCCCATTGCCACCGAAACCACCGCTGCAACAGTGGCATATTCTCTATGTGTGCTGTGCATGCTGCGCACACCTATGCCCGAAGGAAAATAAAAATTTAATTTATTATTCTATAAAATATTTCTCTTCTAAAGTTCTGCTTTCGGACCGCACGCATCAGGATAACGGATTTTCCCGCATAGAATCTACGAGTATATCTAGTTTCAGTTTCTAAGACGCGTTTTATAGTGCAGTTTTTATTGGTTGGTTACAATCGCCCGAAGTTTCTCGGGTAATTCCGTCACAATGCGTGCGGTACCTTTCGGATTCAGGTCTGAAGATTGGTTTGTGTGGATCGGGGTCATGGCCAGATACGTCAATACAATACGAACATGCGTGCGGTGGTCTTGCAGCTCTCGGGTTGTAAAAATCGGCTGTGTCCGTCCAGTGTTTTTTGTGAATAATTTTTGTTAGTTGCCGGGAATGCAGATTATTACAGTGACAGTGAGTTTCAAGTTGTAAGTTAATTAGTATTTCGGAGATAATTGACATATACCCCTAATAAATATCGTTGCGTAATTGAATATAGTTGGTTTTTAAATTAAGAGGGTAAGAAGTTAAATAGTAGGCGTACATATTCATTTTAAGTAGCAGCACGCCTAGCTCGCATTACCAGGATACGCCACTGCGTTGCAAGTGCATATGCTTTGGCAAAGTCTTCCTCGAGAAGGACATCTGCAGTGATAACTCCATATTCCACATTGAGCAAAACAAAAAAAAAGGGGGGAATGATGATCGTTACGATGACGATCTTCTTAGAATGACACCGCGGCCTCATATGTCAGTGTGACGTACTAGCAACAGCGTGGGAACCGCTGTAGATTAACTAAGCCTGCAGGGAACAAGAACAGTGTTATATGAACTTTTATATAGTTTTTTTTTTTTTTTTTTTAGTTTAAAGAAAATATCTGTCAGCGACATAGGCCGTGTCGTACATCACGATATCTCTCCCCCCCCCCCCCCCCCCCCCGCAGGCCGCCTGGTACGCCTGTTTGGTTACAGACTGATGTCTCATGTATGCATTTTTAAAAAGGTATTCCTATTGCAGATACTACCCTAGGGGAGTAAAGTGTTAGAGGATTCAATACTCTAGGTCCAGCTTCGAGAAGTGGGGTGATCAGTTCCCATCTTTGCTGCGCTACCCATTTACAGCTGGGGAGACTGCAGCGTGACACCACCGTGTTTCGAACCCAGCGCGAGAGGCCAGCACGTTAACCACTCTGCCAATCGGACGCTTGCGTTGATTAAGCTGGCAAAATATTCTTATTAGGAGACATATGGTCAAAACTCTATATTTAAAATAAACTGAGAAATATTTTTATTTCTTTTCGCTTTATATCAGAATGTATTAGCAAAGGCATCGTAATTCTCTCTTAGAATTGCTCAGCTGTCGAACTCGCTAAGCAAGATGACAAGCGATACCATATTCAAAGTATGACTACTCCGCTCTGCTGTACGTTTAGTTTTGGCTTTCACGAAAGACTATTTTAAAAAATTAGGAAGGAATGGGGAACAGTTAATATACGTGCCGTATATATCCTTCCTAGGCGACCGATATTTACAAGAAGGGGATCCCGATGTGGTAAAGATTACCCAGTGCGGTTGTCCTGGTTCCACCTTGACAACACGATGAGTCATAAAGATATATAGGCCACCACTTGGCGTGAACTTAAAGAAAGCCAAACCATATAAGGGCGATTACTGGGCCTGGGAGAGTGTGACAGTGCATTCTGGAGATGAGACCTTTGCCCCTCGATGAGAAACAGCAGAGTTGTCACATCTTAAACGGTGAAAGCCACGGAGATGCAGAGTCGGCGACTTTCCTGGGTGATAATAAATAATTTTGGAGGCCCTCACGCCAATACAGTGGTAGTTTTCATTTATTCATTTTTTTGTTCGCTTCTCACGGAGCATGGGGAACCAACTGTCAAGCTAGATCTTTGTAAGAGGCCTGCTTTTGCAGCAGGGGTTTGTGTAACAATTTGTTTGCCACGGTGAGGTTGCCAACCCCATGCACGATTTCACAACAGTCGCCTGTTACGTCATAACATGTCTGAAAGAGCAGTAATGGTAATTATATCGTTGTTTCCTCAGAGACCCTCGGGAACTGCAAGGGACATTTCAGTAATTGTGTTTGTGTATTATTATTTCAGTAATTTTGTGTTTGTTTATTATTATTTCAGTATTTTTTTGTGTATTAATATTTCAGAAGTTTTTTCTGTGTGTATTATTGTTTCAGTAATTTTGTGTGTGTGTGTATTATTATTTCAGTAATTTTTTTTAAAATTATTATTTCAGTAATATTTATGTTTGTTTATTATTATTTCAGTAATTTTTGTGTGTGTATTATTAAGTTCAGTAGTTTTGTCTTTGTGTATTATTATTTCAGTAATTTTTTTTTGTTTATTATTATTTCAGTAATTTTTTGTTTCTGTATTATTATTTCAGAAAGTTTTTGTTTGTATATTATTATTTTGGTAATGTTTTTGTTTATTTATTATTATTATTTCGGTAATGTTTTGTTTGTTTATTATTATTTCAGTAATTTTATTGTGTATTATTATTTCAGTAATTTTATTGTGTATTATTATTTCAGTAATTTTATTGTGCATTATTATTTCAGTAATATTTTGTTTGTTTATTATTATTTCAACTCCGCCAAGGCTGGTCCCAAGAGCGGCTGAAAAAGACTATTGCGGCGTGCAAGAAGGCCGTAAGGAGGCACAACAGAGTAACAGGCCAATCACCTGTTTGCCTTAAAACCCGATTACAGGTAGTGCTAGAGAGAAAACCAGACTGATCTTAAAAAAGGCGACGAACTGGCACAGACTACAACTAATGGATCTTGAAATATTAGGAGTATTAACGAGAAATAAAGTGCTGGTGGAGGAGATGGTGAAGGCAACATTTTACAGAGGTTTTACAGAAGAATGTTAAAAATAGCATGGACAGCTAAAAATAGTAATAAGGATGTCCTGAAAGAGACCAATGCGCAAAGGAAGAATATTCCCCATGTTTAAAAAGAAGGAAACCACTTTCTTCGGGCATGTTATGAGAACAAAACTGGACTATACCGTAACAAGAGGACAATGAGACAGGACGACAAAGAAAGCAGATACTGGGTATTTTGACATCATGGCATGGAAAGAAGTCAACAAAATAATTGATAAATAGTACTAGAGACCGGAAGTTGTGGATCGCATGCTCCACCAGGTATGGTACTTGAAGAAGAAGATTTCTTCTTGCTCGCTTTCAATAACGGAGTAAAGACCGTTAACCAGATCTTTCCAGCCAATCATGTCCTGGACATTTGCCTCGTTCTTTCAATGACTTCCCTCGCCCTTCACCTTTCGACTTCATTTTATTTTGTGGGATCTATCTCATTTTCTTCATTCGATATCTCTGGAGTAACTTAACTGCCTTAGTCTTTAATCCCAGATGTGCATATTATTTTTAAAATCTCAGAAGCAGGTTTCTTTAAAGTGCATAAAGAACATTTTTTTTTGTAATTTGCAACTTCGGCGCCCAGATAAAATATCTGTGACAATACATAAACACACCCAAAGATGGGTCAAATTTACTATTGTTGGTTTAAATTTACGTCGGGTGGATGACATTTTCATATGTAAGCAGGTCTTACGTTATGTAATTTCATATTTTTTTATCTCTCACACTTTCCTCGCCATTATTATCCGCCCATATCTGTATAAAGCCGTGGGGGGAATATAACACTATAGAGAAAAAAAAAAAAGAATGGTTTGGCCTTTTTGCTAGAGCAGATAAACCGCCAGGTATACATTACTTATGTTAAGTCATATAATTATTTCCCTTTGTGTTTGTGATGGAGCACGGCGTCACTACAGCGGCTGTTCCCTGTACAGGGAACCTTCACCGAGGTATTCATGTTCTCTTACAGCGTTGGTTTCTTTAGCAATTTGTTTTCAACGCTGAAGTTGCCACCTTCATTCATTCATAACCCTCCACTCCCAAAGGAGCTTAAGCCTTCAACAAACACCTGCCAAGTCCTCCTGTCACGTGCCATCATCTCAAGTTCTTTCCACGTTCTCCTCATCATTTTCACCTCTGTTTCCAGCTCTCTTCTCCATGTGCTTCTTGGTCTACCTCTGCCTCTAATGCTATCAATAGGTTTCCTTAGTGTGTGTCCTATCCATCTTTTTCTTCTCATCTCTTGTTCCACTGGCACTTGTCTAGTTCTTGTCATCAGTTCCACGTTGGTAACCTTGTCATACCATTTTAATCCCTCTATTCTACGCAAGCACCCATTTACGAAAGTCTGTAGCTTTTTGGTTGTTGTCTTTGTTGTTCTCCATGTCTCAGAGCCAAACAATAGGACTGACTTTACATTTGAGTTGAAGATTCTTATTTTCGTGTTGGATCCGATTTCTCTTGATCTCCATATATTTCCCAATGCAATGAAAGCTGCTCTTGCTTTTTGTATTCTTATTTTGATATCCCTGTCTGTCTAACTTTGTTTATATTGCTGCCAAGATATGTGTACGATTCTACATCTTGTATTGGTATTTCTTCAACTTCAACCCTGTTATCATTACCTGCATTTATTCTAATTATTTTTGTTTTTTCCTTGTGTATTTTCAGACCCAATTGCTGTGACCTCCCATCGAGTGTTTTCAATTTGCCCTGCATCTGATTACGGTTATGGGACAGAAGAGCCAAGTCATCAGCAAAATCCAGATCATCCAACTGCTTAGTCAGAGTCCACTGGATTCCATTTCTGTTGTCGATGTTCTCATAACCCAGTCTTTTGCTAGTAAGAAAAGAAATGGAGACAAGAGGCATCCCTGTCGCACTCCTCTTCTTATCCCAAACGGTTCTGTAAGCTGGCCTTCATGAAGAACTCTGCATGTCATGTCTTCATATGTTTTCTTTATTAAATTAATGATCTTCAGGGGAACTCCATAATGCCTCATCAATTTCCAAAGTGATTCTCTGTCTACACTGTCAAATGTTTTTTCGTAGTCCACAAATCCGATGTATAGTGGTGAATTCCATTCCAGACTTAGTTCAACTATTATTCTCAATGTGGCTATCTGGTTGTCGTAAATTTATTTAGAGAGAAAGAGTCTTAGAAATAGTGGTCCGGTTTAGAGTGTAGAATGATGGTGAACAGCTCAGTGTTAGAAATGTAGAGAGTAAATAGTTGCTTCACAGAGTGCTGGAGGAGAGTAAAGACAGACTTATTTACGACAAATCTTTTCTCTCAATCTACTCTTCAGGCTCTCCTGGTCAAACAATTATTTGCCAGTTTCCAGACACACACCTGCTCTCACACCGATTTGGTGCTTCAAACACACAGACGACGTGGATACAACTATATTAAACAAATAGGGGAAATTTTGGGCTTTGGGTATTCCAACACAGTAACCATTACGTTTATGTTGTTTATTAAAGTTTAAAAAAAAACAATCACTACAATAATCATGTGTTTACAGCAAAAAATTATCATAAGTACAGAAAAATGCAAATAACAAGGTAGGGAGGGGGTGAAGAAGATTGGTATCGACTAAGCCCGTCCCGCTTATTAGACAAAGATAAACCCAGTCCAAAGATAGATAGTTATCAGGGACATAAGTACGTTAACCTAACAGTGAAGTTAATTACTCTGAAAGAGGTGTTTCAAAATTAGGTATGGGTGGTAGAAAGAATCCTGTTCTTCCCAATTGTTCTTCCCTTTACTAAGCAAATGAAAAGGAGGGGGTTTTAAACAGAGTTAACAAATTATCAACTATCCCACTTAAAGGAACAATGCAGGGTATACAGAAAATTATATTACCAGGTAAGCAAGTTAACAAAATAGTTACAAAAAAGATTAAATTTCCTGTCATTCATACACGCGCGTGAGGATCCACACTCATATTATTCACACACTTACCGATTACAGCATCAGACACTCCAATAGAATTATATAAACAGCAATTACACTCTTGACACATGAAAAGGTCTGGTACTTCCGTGTCCCGCCCCAGATGTTGCGAGGTTTGCTGATAGCAACTATTCTCACTTATCGCCGGACTTGAAGCCTAAGAGTTATTGTGTTTTATTATATAAAAAGGAGTCTATGGGATGGCACTGACACAGTTCGACACAGGGGTGAAAATGAAGTGGTCTCTTTAATCTTCCGCTATGGTAAAATTCCTTCAATGCGTGATGATAGTAACTGACCGGAAAGTTTATTAATCCAGTGAGGAAAAACTTAAGCCGTCACAGTTCAGGAAAATATGTACTCTCTCACAGTAGGGCAGTAAATCAAGTATCGCTACTGGCACGGTTCAACTTCCAGTTTATCTTACAGATTTGTAATTTTAATATGATGATTGTTCTTTAAATAGTCTTGGGTAGGCTTTCTTTCATGTAATTATGATAGCTAGGTCGCATTGAACCGCCACAAGATTAAATTTAAAAATGTTTCATCAATATGTCTGGAAGTTTTTAAGATGATTTCTTTATTGCTGGGATCGCAAAGGTTACGATCACTCTGTATGAAAGAAAAAGACATGTAATATACCGAAAAATCAAATAACATTCTAAAGCGCGATGAATTTCCCGTTAAGACTATTTATAAATATATATATATATTCGCGTATTTAATTATGTATTTAATAAACACTGCGCGAGTTCTAATGGTTAAAACACACATCTATAAATATAGGACTTAACTAAATTTATTAATTATAAATTCCTTCGCGACTTTAAAAGTTAATTACAGCATTTAAGCATCTATTATCTTTTTTGGAAATAATATAGCAGATATATCATTACATTTACAACTGGAACTATTGAGATGGTTTAATTTAATAGATTTAAATTAACACAAAATCCAGTGAAATAGAATGAATGAACTAGACCACTGATCACTTTACACAATATATATATTACCGTTTTGCACAGAAATAGAATTCACTGCAAATATATATAAAAATCCAGGGGATAATCTAGCAGGATTTCAAATATAGCTAGTGCTTCTGTAAAGGTCTGGCCAACGAGTGATAAAGTGTATTTCTATGTGGTCTGTATATATCTAACTTAATTTCAAGATGAGTGGGACATGAGAAAATTGACACCTTTTTAGATCTCAGGACACTTTTGGGGATCTGACCGCCAGACTAAAGAGAGAAGCCGCCCCTGGTCTTCGTATCTCCGCTCGCTGCTGCGATCGGTTCTGTGTTTAACACCGAGATGCGAAATACCTGCAGGAACTTGCGTCGCTCGTTTCAGGGACCACTACTGTCTTTGATCGTGGCGCTAGTCTTTCCTGAAATCAATCAGTCAGTGTCTTTGATCGTGGTCGCTACTATCTGTTTGATTCTGGCGCCGCCCCCTCTGGGCAAGTTAATGAAAATACTGCATATGATTGCTCAAGAGATGTCCATGGGTGTGATTTAATCTCTCCTTAAATCAATGCGATGACCAGAATGAACGGTAGATAAAACTGTCCACATATTAATGAGCCAACGTGTGGAACGGTTGCATAGCTAATGAGTCCAGGTGAAAAGAAAAATCCCGTTTGACGAAAGGTCACAATATTCCGGGGCACTGATGTTATCCAACGGGTCGCTACGAAGGTCGTACTATATCATCCAACACTTCAGGGTCATTCAGGGTCGGCTGAGTTCGTCTGTCACAATTGTCTCTTCTTTTGAGACATGAAAACCTCTTTTCATGTTTGATTTATGACGATGAAGCTGCCCTGAACGGTAGCTTTAGGATGATTGGTATATTCAACTTCCTCTTCTTTCTCCGTAGTCCAGTTTCTACTCAGGAAATAAGCCCCGACATTCTGTCTTTCCGGAATGTATTTCACTTTGAAAGAATAAACGCTTAAAAGAAGGGCCCAACGCATGACCCTTGCGTTAAATTCTTTATTGGCACCAAGAAATGCTAACGGAGCGTGGTCTGTTTGCACTGTGAAAGATGTACCATAGAGAAACTCATGATGGCGTCTGATACCGTCAATCAGAGCGAGGCATTCTCTTTCGACTACGCTGTAGTTCCGTTCAGCTTTATTTAATTTCCGACTGCCATAGGCAACTGGAAATAGCATGTTCAGGTCACTGTCCTCGGCTTGAAGCAGTGTTGACCCGATGCCCTGACCTGACGCGTCGACCCGTAATACAAAAGGTTTCTTGAGGTCAGGCAACCTCAAAATGGGGTATGCAGACAACTGTCCTTTCAAAGTGCTGTATGCGTGTTCGCACTTTTGATCCCACATGACCTTATCCGGACGCCCTTTCTTTGTGAGGTCAGACAGAGGTGCCGTCAGTCCGTTGAAGTTCTGGATGTACTTCTGATAGTATGCACATAGTGATATGAAGGAACGTACGTCTTTCTTCGTTCGGGGTCTTTTTGCTGCCACTATTTTCTCCACGTTCTTCTTAATAGGCCAACTGCATCCGTGAGAAATAGTATGCCCCAGGAAATCTAACTGTTCAAACCCGATGAGACATTTGCTAGGTCTGGCTGTGAGACCAGTTTCCTGTAGTCTCCTGAGGAGCATAGCAACCGTAGCAATATGTTCTTCGTAGGTTTCCGATGCAATTAATATGTCATCCATAAAATTATGGATATGGGGACTTTGCAAAGGTTCTAGAAGCTTCCTCATCATCCTGGTGAACACTCCTGGTGCGTTATGCAAACCGAATGGCATCACATTAAATGTGTAATGTCCTTCACTAGTGCTGAAAGCTAACAAAGGTTTAATTTCCTCCTTGACTGGTATTTGATAATAACCTTTACTGAGGTCAATCTTGGAGAAAATCTTTGCTTTGCTGAGCTTGGTGAACAACTCAGAAACAGTTTGGAGAGGTTCGGGCTGGAATTCCGTTACAGCGTTTAGCAGCCGGTAATCTATACACAGGCGAACTTCCTTATTGGGCTTCTGCAACAGCCCTACACTGGAACTGTAAGGAGATGTAGACTCACTGATAATTCCTGCCTGACGCAGCTTGTCTATTTCTCCGCGAAGTGCATCAGCTTTAGCGTACGGGATGGGGTAAACTCTGGTTCGAACAGGGGTCTCATTTGTTAATTTCATATCAAATTCGATGAGATTTGTTCGACCAGGTACATCCTTAAGACTGCACTGTACTGTTTTAGTAGAGCCCTGGTTTCTGTTTGTTGTTCTGGTGAGAGATTGTCGCCGAACTTGACATCTTTAAAGGATTCCGTGGGTTGCAATGGATACTCCATGCAACCATCATCATCTTCCTCGTCTTCCGTTGCTATGGCGACAGCCAGGAGATGCTCGGAGGATGGCACTGGTCTCTCCAAATATTTCTTAATGAGATTTACGTGGAAGACCTTCTCCTTTCCTTTTATCGAGATTTTGTAATTAGTACGTGAGATCTTTTTAAGGACGGTAAAGTGTCCTTGCCATCCGATGCGAAGTTTATTGCTTCCGGTTGGAAGTAGCAACAAGACTTTCTCCCCTGGTTGTAGTTCTTTCTCTTTTGCAGCTTTGTTGTATTTTTTAGCATGTTTAGCGCGGGCTTTCGTAAGGTTGGTAGTAGCTAGATCCCATCCTAGCTTCAGCCTTTCCTTGAGCTCAGATACATACTTGCTTGCAGAGACGACTGTCTCGTCAGCCTTTTGGTCTGTCAGGGACCGAAGTAAGGCTTCTAGTGGCCCCTTTATAGGTCTGCCAAATAAAAGTGTAGCTGGCGCGAATCCCGTAGACGCTTGGGGTACCTCTCGGTAGGCGAATAAGGCAGCCGATATATATAGGTCCCAGTCTTTCGGTTTCTCCTGACCCAGCTTACGTAACATGGTGGTGAGGCTGCCGTTAAAACGTTCCAAGAGCCCATTTCCGGCCGGATGGTAGGGACTTGTGTGGATATGTTTGGCCCTCAAGATCTTAAAGATCTCCTCCATTAACAGGCTACGGAATTGGGATCCATTGTCCGTCAAAACTTGTTGAGGGAATCCCAACCGTGTAAAAATTTGCACGAGGGCTTCTGCGACATGCTTGGAATCTGTGCATGTTAGCGGTATAGCTTCGGCCCACATTGTGCAAGTGTCGACTAAAGTCAGGATGAACCTGTTCTTTCTTTTGGTCCTTTCCAGGGGTCCAAGAACGTTGATTGAGTTTTTTCAATGTCTTAATGTAAGCTTGCGAATTGATTGTCTCTCCTCTTGGCATAACGTCCACAAGAATCACACCTTCAATGTCCCAAAAAGACAGTGATCATGACTTTTCCAGCAGAAGGAATTGTCTTGAATTTCTTTGTTCTTGGTGATAGCGGATGATGCCACTTCATTGTCTGTCTTTTTGTCTCAGGTTCAAAATGATGTGCCCAGGTTTCGTCACCTGCAACGATCTTAGCCAAAAAGTTCTCTCCATCAGCATTGAAACGCTCCAATAATTCAGAAGAAATTGCTTTCCTTTGCAATCGGTGGTCATTTGTGAGACTTCGAGGAACCCATCTTGCGCAAACCTTAGAAAATCCGAGAGTTTTTATAACTGCATTAGCACTACCAATGCTGACTGACAGCTGTAAGGCCAATTGTTGAGTAGTGATTCGCCTATCAGTAAGAATAATGCTCTCAGCGCATTTCAACATTTCTGCGTTGGTGGCTGTGGCAGGACGTCCACAGCGCGGCCGATCAAGCAGCTTCGTGTCTCCACTTCCTGATTCTTTGATTCTCTGAACCAAACGACTGACTGTACTCCTGTCCACTGCAAAACTTCCATACACATCACATAGACGCTTGTGAATGTTCACAACAGTTTCCTTCTCTGCAACGAGAAATTCTATCACAATTCGCTGTTTATAACGCAAGTTGCCAACACGCTCCATTTCAACGGTTTAGCGCAGCCGGATTATTTGGCCGGTACTGTGCAATTTGGTGCACACAATTGGCACATGCCATATTTGAAGTGTGCAAAATTTCATGCTTCTATCTTCATTATTAGCTGAGAAAAACGACGTGGTGCATTACTTTCTGAACGCCTCTCGTACTTTGAAGCAAACAAAGAAGTTAGACGCAAAATCAGAAGAGACAAGTGAAAATATATTGGCGAGTTGGCTCGAGTTTGAGAAAGCTGCAGGTAATCAGAAACCATACGTAAAAGAAAGGAAATTGTTGTAGCAATATGAAAGAACGAATGAGGAGATTGACGGAACATTGCGAAGAACTTTTAAAATGATTAACGCTGCGATATCCGCCAGTATTACATAAATACATACCATTATATAAATATTCAGGCCTATTCACTCGGACTTGATGGAAGGATATCTGGCCAAATTGTCAAAGAAGGAAGATTTGCCAGAGTGCACAAATACAGACGAACAACGTTGCTATAAGTTACAGGATCATCGTTGAGAGATTAAACGATAAGAGATAAGATAATACCTAAATACACACGTGAAAGAGAATTAAAACATGGACGGAATTAGATCGGATGGCACAGGACAGTCGAGCTTGGCGTAACCTAGTTGTAAATAAATATTAGACAAACATAAAGGTATGTTTTCAGGCACTCGTAAGAAATAAAGAAGTAGAACATACAGTATCTGCCTGAAAACATACATTTATGTTTGCCTAATATTTATTTACAGTTTGCAGGCCTCGGGTTTCCTTTCCTTATTTGTTATAAATGTCACCTTGTTGTAGCTTTATGCTTCACAAAGAAGTAAAGGGCAATGATTAGGGTCAAATTGTTTATATAAGGGAGATAATAATGTCAGTAAAGTACATTTAGAAAACAGTAATTAACTGATTCATTCATGGTTTTTGCTTTTGCTTGCATGAAACACATTTTTTAGCTACTAGTAATACTACTTGCAGCTGTCTTACTTGTACGCTAATTGTACAGTGAGTTTATAATTTTATTAAAAACTATTGAAGTATATAAAATTCAGGCATCTTCCCTTATGTACTATATATTTTAAATATGTTAAGGACTGTTAAATAGTCTGTGTTAAATTGACAAAATTGTTATCATAGATTTTATCTAGAGGGGAACAGTTTTGCAACAGTTCCCCGAAAAGTTAAGTGGTAGAAAAGGTTGTATAAGTATGTTCTGCTGGATTCCAGCAAACGGCTTGGGGAGAAGCACTTTCTTGTTTTGAGTGTTAACTTTGCTATCGTTAGAAGGATTGCTTCTTAATAATTTATGTCAAACAATAGTAGGTACTCTCCCATCAGATGGTTGTTTTCAGCTTCCTTGTATCTTGATACTCCAAGGAGATGTAGGCCATCTTAGGTCCTGATTAGCTGGTGGCAGCCACCTTTCTTTTCTTTCATATTAAAGCAGATATTCCCAGTGTACAGTCCATTGGTATACATGTATTTTCCATTGTATTTTCAGATGGTGTTTGATCTGTCTGCAACATAGACAAACCGTTTCTTGTTCATTTTGTGTTTTAACATTTCACTAGTGATACCATCTTTTCCTGGAGATCTCTTCTCTCTCTCTCTCTCTCTCTCTCCCCCCCCCCCCCCCCCCCCCCCCCCACTTGCCCAAGCCCATCTTTTACGTTATGAAGTGTACATATTTTAATCATGCAATCGTCAGCTACGTTTAGTGTTTACTCGTTTGATTTTATATCCTTGTTTTTCGTATCTCTATTCCTTCGTATGGCTTAGTACTCTTTTATTTGAAATCAGTAGTTTTAGTTTATAAGACAAACATAAAGGTATGTTTTCATGCACTCGTAAGAAACAAAGAAGTAAAACACTAGACAACCTCTGTGGTTTCCACATTGTCGATTGTCACCTTACAGAGGTGATTGCGTCATTAATAGGCTAAGCTGCCAATTGCAAACTTCCGGTGTTGTGTCTTGCGGTTCGCACTAATGATCAGTCATCGAAGCATCATTTTTTGGTGATGCGTAGATGGCCGGGAGGATAGTGTGATTCGCTTGCACAGCTAGGCGGGGTTGTCGCACGGAAGGTCCGGGGTTCGAGTCCTGGGTAAGCCACTCACTTCTGTTGTTTTTCTGTTGTCTAGTGTTCTACTTCTTTGTTTCTTACGAGTGCCTGAAAACATACCTTTATGTTTGTCTAATATTTATTTGCTGTTTACAGGCCTCGTGTCTCCCTTCCTTATGTGTTATAGTAGTTTTAGTTTAAGCGTCCGTTTAGCAGAATGGTTAGAGCGCTGGTTCATCGCGGCAACGGGACTGGGTTCGAAACGCGGTGGCGTCACGCTCCAGTCTACCCAGCTGTAAACGAATACCTGACTCTGCTCTTGCGTTAGGGAAAGTAAAGGCAGCGCGGACGGGAACTGGTCACTCCACCTCTCGAAGCTGAACATAGTCTGGTGCAGTCACTTATACTTCACTCCCCTCAGTCACTTATACTTCACTCCCCTCAGTCACTTATACTTCACTCCCCTCAGTCACTTATACTTCACTCCCCTCAGTCACTTATACTTCACTCACCTCAGTCACTTATACTTCACTCCCCTCAGTCACTTATACTTCACTCCCCTCAGTCACTTATACTTCACTCCCCTCAGTCACTTATACTTCACTCCCCTCAGTCACTTATACTTCACTCCCCTACTCCTATGAGACTTCCTTTTACTCCTTCTTATGGCTTGATACCCTCTTATGTGAAATACGTAGTTTAGTTATTGTATGTTTCTGAATGCAGACAACATGGATATTTTCAGCATGGAGTCTAGCTGCAATCCCTTGTATCATATTCAAGACTTCTCCAGCATTCCTCTGGAGGATATTATAATTTGTTTCGTTGGTGTTTTGGCCAATAGTATTTTCCTTGGCTTTTTACTCCTGACTTCCCGGTATTTTTTTTGGGGGGGGGGGGGGGGCCGCGCTAGTGTAGTGGTTACCACACTGCGCTGGCGATTGGAAGATCCCAGGTTCAACCCCGGGCGAGGACATTTGAAGAAGATCGTCGACCAGGACTTGGACTGGAATAATTTGAGCCCTGGCGAAGACATGTGAAGACGTGTCGTCGACCAGGGATTGGAATAACCTGAACGGCTCCTGAGCCGACCCAGCTCTAATGGGTACCTCCGAAGACGGCGAGTATCTGCCTGAATGGCGAGTGGACCCCTGTCAGCGTACAGGGAAAAAGGAATACTCACGTAAAAATCAGTCTCAGGTTAGACAAACTAACCGGAGATTTCGCCTCGAGTAATAGCGGGCGTACGATAAAAAATTAATTTACTTCCCGGGATAAAACAGAGTTACGATATTCTTACTGCTGGCGGGACTTCTCAAACGGAACGCCACATCTTATGTTTGATATACGGAATTTATTTTTTGAAGGTAATAAATACCTAGTGCTGTAGTTTACAGGTGGGCTACGACTTCTGCACCTTTCGGTCCAGCACATTAGATTTCAGCAAATAATTGTATTTAGGTTTGCTTTTCTTGGCCTGTGGCTGTCTCCAACCTACCTGCAAGTATCAGGTGATGTGAAATCAGTTTTCTTCTCCTAGATGAGTTGTCATCCTAGGCTTTCGAACCTCATCAGTCAGGGGAATTCAGGTTATAAAGCGTCAGAGGCTCACTGTCGCTCCTTTTTTTTTTTTTTTTTTTTGTCAGTTTAACAATGATCCCGCCGTGAGAAGGACAGGAGCTGGGCTTCTGCTGGCAGAGAATATTTAAGTCGCACGCCTCGTGTGAGTATTTAAGCGAAGTTGGGAGCTCATCTTCAAATCCACTCCTGTCTGTGACAGCATTTGAGATTGGGTAGATAATCATAAACCTAGATCTATAAAGCGCAGTCAAGTAAAAAACCGCCACGAAACGGTTTAAAAAAAAACAGAACTGAATGTATGTAGATTGGACGTGTATTTCTGAAACGGTCTCTTTTGTAACCATCTATATCAGTCGCGTACCTGGAACCAGCGAGTAAAGGGAAAAGTGGGAAGACGACCAAGGAATATGTGAAGGAGAGGCATTAGTTCCATAAAAAAGAATGTACAATACATCCAGTTTATTTTTTTTCTTTCCGCAATTTAGTTAAGCGTTGTGGGGAGAAGTAGTTTTCGTTGTTATGCGAGGTTTGTGGCTTTGACTAGAATAATGCTATGTTCCTCAAGATGTTTTCTGGATTATGAAGGAAATGAAAAATGAGCAAGACCCCTAGGAAAATATGAAAAGATAATTTTGAAAGAGATGAAGAATAGACAATACACCTGAAGTGAAATAAAAAGACCATTATGGGAAAAAAAAATAGATTTGGCAGAACACGAGAAGAGAGGTGTATGGCAGTTATGAAACGAAGCAAGAATTGATAATACACCTGAAAAATTATAAACAGAAAATTATGAAAGAAAAGAAAAAGTGGCAGTTTCGCCTGAAGAGACAGTTATGAGAGATAGGAAGAATTTGCAATTAACCTGAAGAGACTAGTATGAAAGAAAGAAAAAATTGATAGTACACCACCTGAAGAGATGAAACGAAGGACAGTTATGAAAGAACGGTATAATTTACAGTACTTCTAGAACAGAAGGACCAGACAGTTAAAAAAAAAAGAAATTATGAATGGACAGTACACACGTAGAGAGACGGGTTAATTAGAAGCTTAACTTAACTAACTCATTAACATGAAACCAGTGGCATTGACTAATTGATTGATTAATTCACTGATTATACATCATAACCTTTTTCTTTCATCATTTTCTTTGTTTTATTTCTTTCTTTTTTTCCGCACAACCTTCTGCCACTATTTTTTTCTGTCTAACTGTCATTAAATACAGAAGCCAACATTACACAATACACAAACACATATGTTCACACACATTATGTGTAGACGTGCAGCGTATATGAAACATGAAAACTGTTAGATCATTCCGTTAAAAAAAAAAAAAACATGCAGCCAGGAATCGCAATATAGACACCCGTAATTAAATGTCTGTTTTGTTCCCCCTCCTCCCCTTCCCCACCGGCCCCCGTTTCCCCCACTTGTTTCTGCCTTCCAACATGCATGCTTTATTCGCCTGCTTCTTTTGCGTCAAGGTCAGGGACACAGTAAATGGGATGGGTCCGCACGTCACGCTTCTGCTAACTTTTGGTGGAGTATGTTTTTTTAAATCTATCTATCTATCTATCTATCTATCTATCTATCTATCTATCTATCTATCTATCTATCTATCTATCTATCTATCTATCTATCTGTCTATCTGTTTGTCTGTCTGTCTTCCTATCTACGTACCTAACTGTATGTTTGTCTGTCTATCAACCTAATTGTCTGTTTCTATGTCTGTCCGTCCATCCACCCGTCTCTACGTGTCTGTCTGTCCATCTTTTTATCTTCATAACATGTCATGAGTACTGATTATATGACCACGTAATCTGATTATGTTTCCAAATCATATATATATATATATATATATATATATATAATATATATAATATATATATATATAAATATATAATATATATATATATATATATATATATATATATCTGTATGTGTGCGCGCGCGCGTGTGCGTGCGTGCGTGTTTCAAAACAATATTTCGTGATTATTATTATTGGGTACTGCACATGTGAATAATCTGTGATATTTCTTTTACAGTGTTGCATTCCTATAAACTACGACTTAAATACATGTGAGAATGAACGGATGGATGCATTATAAAAGATGAGAGAAAGAATGGGCGAAATATTTATTGCACGGGCCTGCATGTCCAATTCTTAACCCCTTGAAAATAAATTTCGCTCGTTCTTGTCGTGGAATATTCTAATCCACATATATAAATGATCAGGTAAATATAAAGCCTAACAAATAAATTCTAATAAAGAAAAGAGCAATGGTAAAATAACAGTGCTGTCACAAAGAATGTACTCGAAATCCCCCTTTGTTTTATGCTTCGTCTGCAAATTGTAACGTTTCCACGTTAAATATATATTTTTTTTTTTTTTTTTTCCTTAACCAGCGGCACTTGGGCTTTCAGCCCTTCGGCCCAATGACATGTCATTGCGAGGCTGGGGAACCGGAGGACTTTCCTTCCAACCCGGTCAGGAGCTTCGCTCCTTCCCATCCACAGAGGGTTTATCACAGGAGCCGTTCAGGCTATTCAGTCAAATTTCCGGCCGTAAACATTTCTTCAAACGCCGACGCCCGGGTTTGAACCATGAACACCTGGTCGCCAGTACAACGCCGAAGCCATTACACCAGCGCGGCTCCCCCACGTTAAATATAAGCCACTGCATAAATACAAGCGTTTCCACAACACATTAAAACGGGTATTGCATTTCTAAGAAAAACATTGAGAGGCACACTGCGTAATGACCTAAATTAATCCTAACATTAATTATATTACGTTACCAAAACGAACGAACAGATGGACTCAAATAGAAAGAGAGAGGGGCGAATGAAAATCAGGAACGCATGCAAAATTAAACACGCGTCTCGCTATTAATGCCACCCCAACAAGCGTAACGCGATACACAATTACTACTATCACGCGTGTAAGGCCACATGCACTAACTTTTTCGGACGGACAGTGATAAAAATACTAACCTTCCCAGAGTTAGGTTTTAAAATCCTGAAAAACTCTTATTAGAAAAGATGACATTAGATGGGTTTACGTTTGAAAACATTACAGTACCCAGACAGCACATCTTCGAAACAGGAGGTAGAAGAAATTGCATATTTTGAACGCAGCAACTTAGCTCTTTTAAATTTGTATATTTGGGTTCCTTAGGGCTTGCTGACAAAGAATATGTAAAACGTTACGCAAATAGTCTAGGAATTAACAAGTTATAGCCAAAATAAAATGATGGTGCTGTCAGACAACACCCAAAACCAGAATCGCTCAGTGGTAGATTTTTTAAACCACCATTGTACGGGAAATGGGCCACAAGTTACATTTGAACTGATTGGCTGGAATGATATGTAAGGCTAAACACGATTAGTCGGACTATAAATGCTATCCTTGGTTGTTAGGGGAGACGTAGGAAGGTAAAATTTTTTTCAAACACTTGTCGAAACGTGGCTCCATTGGCCAGACTCGCTGATATAATCACTTAGGAGCGTTAGTTCGAGACCACTAGTTCAAATAAGCTTGATAAAGCAACAGTGCGTTGAAGCCAGCTCATATTTTTGCTAAATAAAAGCCTGGAACATAAGCAGATGGGAATTTGTTGCCAGTATTTTGTGCCAGAATTCATTGCTAGTCAACGTATCTGTGTTTTATTATCCATGAATTGTGGTAAGCTTGAAATATTCAGTATCTTTTAATGAAAATTGAATGTGAATTGTTAATTTATGCCTGTATATATGTGTAGTTCAGTAGCAAACATGATGTAAAGCCTATAATGCTCCAGCCAGAACAGAAGGTGTCGGAGGAAAGTAAAACTGCATGGAATGGCCAAACAGTACACTGACACCTAGATTATTGATTAGACAGAAATAATGCTGGAATTGCAGAGGCGTAGTAACCATTAGGGAGGGAAATACTGGTATAAAGTATTTCAGATGAAGCTGACAGTTGGCCTAACGCTCTGAACTCAATGTTTGTGATGTATTGTGCTCAGTGTAGAACTAGAGTATCAATTAGTTATGAAGTAGAAGGTACATCCTTCTTGTTTTCAGGGACTGTGGTCTTATGGTATTGAGCAGCACCTGGTCAGAGCTTTGCTGAATCCAGAGTCGGACAGCATACTCCTTGGTCCATTTAGCTATCAGTGAGGTGTCTCCAGAGCCCAGGGGAGAAATCGAGCAGAGGAGTCCTTTCCTGCCGCCATCACGCAAGATAAGCTGATGTGGCAAGCTGAGCTCAACATTATGTACCCCCATCTTAAAATGACATTGTAAAAATAACATTAAGAGGGGAATTAAATTGTTTTAATATCAGGAACTGAGAACATCTCCAATACTAGTTCCAATAAAGACAAACTATTGAAGTCATGATGACAAATACCAACAGAGTTTGAACAAAACAAAACCAGTATTACCTCATATTACTACTACACAACTGACACACATAGGATACTTTTAATAATATATGTCACTACAATATTCATATTGATAAATTCTGTACATATAACTTGTAATTAAAATTGATTGTGATTCCTGGTTCCCTTTGTATTTGAATCAGGACACATATTCATTCATGACAGCAATGAATACATATTGTTATTTGAAAAGTTATCAGTGACTCCTTTAAGATATCCTTGTAGAGTGTTTTATGTATGTGAGTGTCACAGTGTTGTCAAGTGTAGTGGAATAAATTAAATTGTTTATCTGTCTGTTGTTGTTTTGACTTACACTCCATCATACACATACCCTAGACATATAACGTAGTCATCACACTATTCCAGAATAATTCTGACTGAGGTATACATATGTGGCAGCAAGTAAGGTTATATATAATACACTACTCTTATTAGATATATATACCTTCACAGCTGATCTCAGTCAGTACACTAAGTCCCCTATAAATATTTATAACATCCCACTTTACCACAGTTCTTTCATTTTCTTATTCATATATATATATATGTGCCTAAAGGAAACTAAAATGGGGCTGGGCAGCATGGGGTTGCAACCTCACTACACAAAACTAATTGCTACACAAACCATCACTACAAGAGCACGGAATCTCTGACGCAGGCGTCATTCAAGAAGGACAGCTGTAGTGGTGGCTGCGTGCTGTCTCAGGTGTGAAAAAGTAAAAGGTGTGAATAGTAGAATGTATGTGAAATATGGGTAGATGTTAGCACTTATGTAATTCCAGTCTTTATAATCAGACATGTTATCTGTGTAAACAAATTTTTATCAGTGGCTGTATCCTTCTACTACATTCATCCATATTTCCATTCATCACATCTTTTCTTTCTTGCCATTCCTTTAACCCAAACCTTCTAACTGTGTATTTCATTTTTATTCTCATTTGATGATTTTTTCAATGAATATGTGCCACTTGCACCCCCCCACCCCCCCCCCCCCCCCCCCCCCCCCCCCCCCCCCCCCCCCACCCCCCCCCCCCCTCCCCGCCCCCCCCCCCATCTTCCAACCTGTTTCACCTGTTTTTCGTGTACAAGAAAGCTCTCTTTATTATCTTAAAAGTTTTATTGCGTTTTTATGTAGTTCACCCTAATAAAGACGAGTCTATATATTCTACCCTCACTCCATCCTACTCACCCCTTCTGGAAAGGTGCGGAAGTGCGCTTGGTTTCCCTCGTCTTGATAAGTAAAGAGACTGGGCTGTCACAACCTACAAATAGAAGGGGAGTGAGGTTATCGGGTAGTGGTTTGATGAGGGAAACAGGGTCTGAGAAATCTACGACGGTGGCATTTATAATACAAACCGTATGTTCGGATTGAAGAAACGAACAGAAACATATTCTCGTTATAATTGTGTCAGTGTCTCTGGGCCTCACAGAGTCAGGGAAAGAACAGACAGTAGAGTGTTCAGTTATGCCGTTAATAAGAAATTAATGGCTCCTGACTTGTCGCGAATTACATGGCATACAGTAAATGTTGTCTTTTTTGTGCGTGCTATACCGGTGAATGTACACATCTTGCAGCTTCTTCAATGGATGAGTTATTTCGGGTTCTTGGCCCTGGTTCATTGGCGGTTTCTTCCATAAGGGATAGCCGTGCCCATTGCCACCAGAAATGTAAAAACCAAAACTTTTGTGGTCATGTTTTATTAGTGGCATATTACAAGTCTTCGTAAATGCATTATAACTTTCATGATTCTAAGCTGAACCCCCCTCAAGCATCACTCTCTCTACTTCCCCTTCTTTCGCTACTACTCCCTCTAATTCCCAGTTCCTAAATGCGCGCTCCTCTACTTCCGATCCCTTCTGAGCTAAGTGGATGACTGAAAGCCACCCCTAAGAATGGGACAGAATTGTTTGATGTAGTTTACGTTTCACAAATATAGACGTCACAGCGTTGGGAAAATATGCTTAAATGCGCATGTGCAGAATACCCAGTTGGGATATCTTTGCCTGTCCCCCAAAATAACCAGAGTTGCCTATTCTTGGTACTCGAGGGTTTTACTATCGCTTTTAGCGACGCGAAAAAACTCATTGAAATAATTATCAGTACACGTGACAACATCTGAACCGGAGAGGTGTTTCTCTACATTATTGCGTATGAAAACGTTTTTTAGGAACACAACACGCGAAAAACAGCTGTGTTGACGCTGTCGATAGAAAACGAAGTGGCAAAATCCACCCCAGACTTCAACACTAAAGTCATTGAGCATTTTGCTGGACTGAAGACAAGACAATGTTTTTTTTTTAAACAATACACGCTGGGAAGCAAAAGACACATTTATAACAGTTAATTAACTTCATATAATTATAACCTTCATATAAACTATAGTTTTTGTATTTTCCAGCATACAGCAATGAAATCTTGTCTTGTTAGTGTAATGTTGATGATGAACAACTGGGACGATTTTTGATGTGTTTGATAATTTCATCTTAAGCCCATTGTTGTGTTATAAGCTTTCGCGCGCTTGGGGACACGTATACCTGCAAAATTATTTATAGAAATCCCCACCAGCCAAAAAGCACTGGAACCGCCACTGCCTGGCTTGTCTATACAGGCATACCTCGCTTTATTGCGCTTCGCAGATATTGCGCTTTTTTCAAAGTATTCATGTTTATTTATTAGAACGTGCCTTCTTCCGATAGATTTTGGCCCTCCACCAGCAAACAGATTACCATTCGCTGAAGGCTCAGATGATGAAGATTAGCATTTCTTTTAGCAATGACGTATTTAATTTTACAGTACATTGTTCTTTTTAGACCTAACGCTGTTGTGCACTTAATAGACATAATGTAAACATGATTTTAGGCTTTTATATGCACTGGGAAGCCAAAAAAATGTGTGTGACCCGCTTTATTGCAATATTCGCTTTATTGCGGTGGTCTGGAACCGAACCCGCAATATCTCCGAGGTATGCCTGTATATCTGTCACTTTTCCCTTTAGTATCATCAGATCGAGCAAGTGGCTAGGGCTCATTTCAGTCTGATGCATTTTTAGCCTTCCTCACTTCTTTTCATTCTTTTGGTCTACCTTCCTCCCATGCCTTTCTTTCTCTCTCTCTCTCTCTCTCTCTCTCTCTCTCTCTCTCTCTCTCTCTCTCTCTCTCTCTCTCTCTCTCTCTCTCTCTCTTTCTCTCAGAAACAAAATTGCACCACACGCTTATTCCTCGGCCACCACGTGTTTCTAAAGTGCCTTAAAAAACCAGAACGCACCTAAAAGCCTGCATTATATTTTTAATTCCATCTCACACACACACATTACAATATGTGTAACGATCTTTCGCTCTCTCTCTCTCTCTCTCTCTCTCTCTCTCTCTCTGTCCGACAGCGAAATAGATAGATAGATAGATAGATAGATAGATAGATAGATAGATAGATAGATAGATAGATAGATAGATAGATAGATAGATAGATAGATAGATAGATAGATAGATAGATAGATAGGCTGTTGATAGATAGATAGATAGATAGATAGATAGATAGATAGATAGATAGATAGATAGATAGATAGATAGATAGATAGATAGATAGATAGATAGATAGATAGATAGATAGATAGATAAGCAGACAGACATAGGTGGGCGAATAGGTGGATAGATAGATAGATAGATAGATAGATAGATAGATAGATAGATAGATAGATAGATAGATAGATAGATAGATTGATAGGCAGACAGACAGAGGTGGGCGAATGGGTAGATAGATAGATAGATAGATAGATAGATAGATAGATAGATAGATAGATAGATAGATAGATAGATAGATAGATAGGTAGATAGATAGATACATAGATAGATAGATAGATAGATAGATAGATAGATAGATAGATAGATAGATAGATAGATAGATAGATAGATAGATAGATAGATAGGCAGACAGACAGAGGTGGGCGAATGGGTAGATAGATAGATAGATAGATAGATAGATAGATAGATAGATAGATAGATAGATAGATAGATAGATAGATAGATAGATAGATAGGCAGACAGACAGACAGAGGTGGGCGAATGGGTAGATAGATAGATAGATAGATAGATAGATAGATAGATAGATAGATAGATAGATAGATAGATAGATAGATAGATAGATAGATAGATAGATAGATAGATAGATAGATAGATAGATAGGCAGGCAGACAGAGGTGGGCGAATGGGTGGATAGATAGATAGATAGATAGATAGATAGATAGATAGATAGATAGATAGATAGATAGATAGATAGATAGATAGATAGATAGATAGATAGATAGATAGATAGATAGATAGATAGATAGATAGATAGATAGATAGATAGATTAGACAGATAGATAGATAGATAGATAGATAGATAGATAGATAGATAGATAGATAGATAGATAGATAGATAGATAGATAGATAGATAGATAGATAGATAGATAGATAGGCAGACAGAGGTGGGCGAATAGATAGATAGATAGATAGATAGATAGATAGATAGATAGATAGATAGATAGATAGATAGATAGATAGATAGATAGATAGATAGATAGATAGATAGAATGATTTATCTAGGGCGAGGTTCGAAGCCACCATAACCCTTTCTTTTTTTTTTTTTTTTTCTTAACCAGCGGCACTTGGGCTTTCAGCCCTTCGGCCCAATGATATGTCATTGCGAGGCTGGGGAACCTGAGGACTTTCCTTCCAACCCGGTCAGGAGCTTCGCTCCTTCCCATCCACAGAGGGTTTATCACAGGAGCCGTTCAGGCTATTCAGTCAAATTTCCGGCCGTAAACATTTCTTCAAACGCCGACGCCCGGGTTTGAACCATGAACACCTGGTCGCCAGTACAACGCCGAAGCCATTACACCAGCGCGGCTCCCACCATAACCCTTTAAAAGTAATAACATTACGTAAACTGATATCTTTGACATAATGCTTTTCATTATAGACTTTATGATTGTATTCTTTGGATGGAGAGGGTTGTCTTTTCTCTTCCCTCACTGCATTGTAACCCCCTACCTCCTTTTCCTTGTTACGTTACACCCATGACCTTGTTCTGCTAGCTTCGTAAACCATCGCTACAATAACAAATGCAACAGCTCGGATGACGTCATTTGTTGTCCATTTAGAATGCTAAACAGCTAAACATACGTATTACTTTCTGCGTCTCGTTCAGTAGTACACACCTGCTGTGCGTCGCACATGTGTGCTCTAAGCATCCTACATAAACGGTAATCTCTACAGGTTTATTATCCGGTGCATAATGAACAATACACGTAAAATGGTATGGTGCAGGCATTCGTAAGAAATAAAGAAGTAGAAAACTGGACAACAGAAAAACAGCAGAAGAGATAGGCTTACCGGTGACTCGAACACAGGAGCTTCCCAACGGCATCACCATCTCGCTACGAGAGTGAATTGTGACTAAACCGACTGTCAGCTAGGCACCACAAAAAAAGAAAAAAAAAGACTAATTATAGACGCAATCACTTCTCCGGTCCGAGCATGCCGTGCTGCCAGAGTCGGCCCTAGGGATTTTTCCGAGGTGTTGCGAGGTCACGTTTTGGCACCCCCACGTCATACTGTATTTTTCTTATTGTTCTTTTATGAGGGCCAGTTTTATTGTACGGTATATTCCAAGTAAATTAGTACGGAGGCTACTGTAAAACTGGTAAGAAAAGTAATATAATAATTATAAATGGTATAGACTCAGTTTTCGAAATTAACGTATACATGAAACACGGGACGTTTCGGGATTCACCCTTCGTAAGCCCCAGTTACAAACAGGAGACACAGACACATATAGACAAGTCAACAGACAAAGGCAATGGAGACTGCAAACACGCAGAAAAAAAAATGATGAATGAATCAGAAAACGATGTGATGTGTTATACGGAACAAAAAAAGAATATCACCTCAAAAAAAGCAACAAGCAAAATATATATTTTATACTACGGGGTTGGATCACACTATAGCTTCCGCATTTCTTTTTTAATATTTCGTCTGCCTATCCCCCAAAGACGGTTCCGCTACCGTCAGGTAGGAGGCACTGTACAGTCTTCCCTACTGTACAGTTCTTCCTACCTCCTACACCGGTGCGCCGCACCGCCCAAGAGCCGGCTGTGCGTGCTCTGCCAAGAAATTATCTCCGGTTAATAAAGAAATTTAAAAAAAATGAACAGAGATAATATTCGTCTTAGACCATGGGTCGGCATAAGATAGATCCAGATCTACCGGTAGATCACAGTAAATTATTTGTTACATATGTATGTGGCAGATGGGATGAAAGAGACAAAATTTTTAAATCTAGAGACATATCGGGAAATCCCTCTCCTAGCGGCGTTCAGTCCCCAGGCTTATAGTTATTTTTTTCCGCTTTCCAAGTAAAAACTCACGAGTTAGATTTTAAAAATTCACTTTAATCGTAATTTGCACGAGACGGGAACGCAATCTTCTCTACAATGGGAAGTTCACATTCGGTAATATGTCATCTTGTTTGAATTTTCCACCACTTAAAATTATATATAGGCTGCACTTGTTCCACATTTAAGATACTCTGAAAGCTTATAATAGGTATAATTTTGTGAAGGTAGATCTTTAGATTGGCTAAGTGGTTAGAGCCTTACGGCGGCACAGTTAACTGGCTCCGAAGTCGAAAACCTGGTAGCATCACACTCCAGTTGACCCAGCTGTAAATCGGTATCTGACTCTGCTCTTGATTTGGGGAAGGCAAAGGCAGCGAGGAACGGAACTGGTCATTCTCCTAATTTAAAAAAAACTGCACGTAATACACTTAAGTCTCTAACACTTCACTCCGCTACAGCAGCATCTGCTATGGTACTGCACTTACTTTTCTTTAATGGTAACTCTTCCTGTCGATGGAGCGCATCCGAAGCAAAACTGCTATAAATAAATGTACTTTGGTTTCTGAATTTACAACTTTATGAGAATTCAGCTTGAACACCTTTGCCAATAAATCAAGGCAATCATAATGTAGGCCCCAATTTGGAAAAGTATTAACTTACTTTTGATTTGTAATCTTTAGACGAGCAAGATCGTTCATATCTCATAACATATCGATGGCGAAAGCGTATAGTAAGACCATACTACTTTCATCTCGCTGTACATACATACATGCCTTTTACAAAGATCTGTAGAACAGGCGTTGAGGATAGACAGACTTAATGATCTACACCAGTGTTTCCCAGACTTTTTAGGGTCACTGCCCACCAGGCTCCCAGAGAACATAACCAGTGTTTCCTCTCTCCCCCCCCCCCTTTTCCCCCCATCCCTGCATTAATTACATTACAAATAAAAATAAAAACTATAATTATTGGAAGATAAGAGCAACCGCTAATTCAAAACAGTGACAAATAATTACTCTATTTTTTTATTTATTTTTTTTTTTTTGGTTTAATTTAATATAAAGTTAAAGATGAGCTTGCTTATTAATTTCATTTTTTTTTTTAAATAAAAAAATTCTTCACGAAATCTAGTATAACGAAATCTAGTATAACGAAATCTAGTATAACAAAATCTAGTATAACGAAATCTAGTATAACAAAATCTAGTATAACAAAATCTAGTATAACGAAATCTAGTATAACGAAATCTAGTATAACGAAATCTAGTATAACAAAATCTAGTATAACGAAATCTAGTACAACGAACGTTACCCAACAGTATAATAGAATACATTATAACCCACCACAAGTACTTTTTTTTTTTTTTTTTTTTAACGAACACTGCTACGCACTATTTGAAAGGTACCAGCCCAATGACAGTCGAACACCTGCTGCAATACTGCCCAACCTACAGTAATGAACGGAGTAGCATATGGCAACAACCCACTTCTGTCAACGAAAAACTGTTTGGAGATGTTGGGAGCCTTGGGTTGACTACTGCCTTTATTAGAGTCATAAATGTGGAAGTCTGAAGGCGAACGAGGAAGAAGAAGAAGAAAGGTATAATGCAGTTAATTACCAAATATTCCCAGGACCCATTCAAAAGCTTCTCTTACCCCTGGTACGCGCACCCCATGTCGGGAACTTCTGCTGTATCAGAAACTGGGGCGAACAAGGTTAGGTAGACGCGGTGGGTTAACGTGTGTTCGGGCTACTTTCTCCTATTAAGCGCCCATTCCAGGCCATGTACGATCAAACCACTTTTACATGTAAGCGTTATATTAAGTAATATTGTTGAATTTAGCCTGTGTCACGGAATTGCCTCCCCTGCCTTGAAGTAGTGGTCCAACAGTGGCCAAAACTAAAGAGTATCTAATATGGGTCGTCAAAGGTGTCTACCTTTGCACAAGATTACTCTTGGCAGAGTTGTAGATAGAAGGATAATGATGCTTCTATCTCAAGGTAGTGTTCATAAGATAATTCAGAAGTCAAGAACAATGCTGCGTTGGGCAGTGCAATTGTTAACTTATATCTGATCCGCCGCCTTTTATGAAGAATTAAGCAATTATTAATTTCAGCTCGTTCAAGCCCCCACCCTGATTTACTCAGTGGAATTCTAATTATATTCTGGTATAGCTCTGTTTAAAGTGTATTTAGTAAATTGACTGAAACAAACATGCAGTACATTCAAAAGGGCTAAATCGACGTTAAATTTGTATATTTACAAATAATAGATTTAATAATCACTTAGGTTTAACGAGGGTTTAAAAAAGAATGAATAATTATTTATCAGAAAATTTATCATCACTGTTGGGATGTGAAGATGGTTTGTAAAGGAGGTCACTTGGCAGCTTTTATATGTTACTTAGCTGTCAGTGACGATTCTGCTCCTTCTGATGGTTTGGTTCTTGGTAGACTGTGTTGCTGATCAGGCTCGTCGCTGGTCAAGGTTGTAGGGCGCAGCACGTTCCCAGAAGTGTCAGGGAGTGTCTACGAAGTTGGTCCCTCGTCTTTAAGCCCTTGCTGATGATGGTATCTAGCTTCGACTTTAGGCCACTTGTTCCCTTCTTGTTCCAGAGATAGTACCCTCAACTGGTACCACCAACTAGTATGGTAAAAGAATAGAAACAAATACCTTCTGGGTATTGAGTTTCTCGACACATGCTTATGCGTCCCCATCTTCATATTCCACAGTCCCATCTACCTCAGATTTTACCCTCGATGAGAATTAAGCTTAATCCCTCGAGAGAAACTTTCTTTACATTTTAATTGAATAGCTTTATATTTACTTTACATTCAAATGAAAAGGTTAATAGTGTAGATAAAATATGTTTACATTTACATCTACACTGGTTGAAAAATTTTCACAATATAGATTCAATATGTTTTCAGTTACATCTACACGGGTTGAAAAATGTTCACAATATAGAAAGAATATGTTTTCATTTAAATAAATACTAGTTGAAAAGCTTGAAAACTTTCATTAATTTCTTCTTCTTCTTCCTCGTTCGTCCTGAAAAGGTCGGTGGTTGCGTTGTGTCTGTTTACGCCTAAGCTGTGATATTTGCACCTTTCGGTCGACACATCCGACTTCTGCACTGCATTTTTAGGACCGGGTTTGCCTTCCCATTGCGATCCACACTCGCTCAGCCAGACTGCACTGCTGCAGACTTTCCAGGATCACCACGTTTATCTTTCACTCCTTGCTCCATATGGAACTTGGACTACCTATGCTTTTAGTTCTCTTTAGGAAACTAACAATAAAGCAGTCACCAGCGCTTGCAGTGGTGGTTCATGAAATCATCATTCAATATGCTGAGGTTGCCAGCCTCAAATGACTTGGACATCCAATAGCAATTTTCACATATTAATATTCACATGGCACTATATACATATTAGTTCACATGTTAGTAATGAAAAATATAGAATGTAAATATGTGCAACTCACGCCAATCTTGGCTCACAGACTGTTTGCTTCAGAGAAATAAAGGCACTGGCAGATACCTTTATACACGTGTTCTTGGGGGTCGTTACTTTAACTATAAGTTCACACTATGATTGTGGGTTTTCAGTTTCCTCAGATCCCGGTTTTCATTATTAAAATGAGAGTTTTCCTGGGCTATTTAAGTCCTTCAAAATGCTCCAACAAAGTCCGGTCTGATAAATGGAATTCTGATTCTAACTTCTCTGTGGAAGTGAATCTCTGTCTGTGAGGCTAATTACATCCTCATTTACTCTTGAAATCATCCACACACTTCCAGGAGTTCCCCCAGTGGTGAAACTTGTTGAGAACCCAGCATTGCACACTAAGCTGTGAGAAGTCACTTGAGCCCCAGGCGTAATTCTTTGGCTTTGACTTGGTTGACTGCATGTAGAAGGATCTCACTATGGATACAGTGATAGACAGGGAGCTGAGAAGTGGCTCTGTGCAGGACGTGACAATTCCTTGGGAGAGCCCAGAACCAGAGAAAAAGTATTTTAGCTCTGCATAGTTGGAGAGCTTCCTTAGATGGCGGGGAATGCACAGTATGCCACGCACTTCTTACTCCTAGCTTTGAGACCAGACGTGATGATCCTTTAAATGCAAGCCAAGCTGGATGTGACAGAATGGGGCGACCCCTCTCGATCTCTGTTTCACTACGGCAATATCAGTTACATTTTTGTACTGATTTTATTGCGTGCTTTCAATTGCCACACTTTCTTTCTTTCTCTGCTATGTGTAGCAGATATTTTCTCATTTTTAAATATTCTTACACTCCTCTCAGCGATAGTCGTCATGTCTGTGTGTTTACCTATCTATCCCTGCGGATAGAGTAGACGGTGATGCAAGGTTGACCGACAGAAATCCTATTGTATCACAAGGGTGCGACTGTTTTCACTCGTAAATGGACAAGCGAGTTTACTTAGTGTTGATATGGCTAGTGTTACTGACTAATTATTGTCGTGATAAGGCACAGCTGAGATGGTCAAACAGGAGTTTGTGTTTACACAAGGAGCAATGGTCAAGTATCGACCTGGTGGGATGACAGACACACCTGAGCGGTTATGTTGTAATATTTCCGGGCAGATGTAAGAAGTTATACGTAATCATTGACGAGAATATTTGAATGTCAGGATTGCCATATATGGAAAACGTGACCTTTACATTACGTTCAAAATTTTTCCATGTCAGGAATATTTTGAAATCGCCCCCACCCCACATTTTGTTGGAAACGATTGACCTTTTTTCCAAGCTTCGTTACAAACAGAGCGGGGGAGGACAGTGAATATAACCTGACGCTTCAGTCAGTCAAATTTACTGTGAGAAATCGCTTGCCAAGAAGACTACAATCAGACTTGCCAGAAATTAGAATTCAGAAATTCTATTTTATCAGGCCGGACCTTTTATTGGAGAATCTTGACGGACTTTCAAAAACCGCCCAGAAAATCTCTATCATTTTAATAAGGAAAGCCGCTATCTGAGGAGACTAAAGGAAACACACAAAGTCAGAGAGGGAGCTTATTAAATTAATAATCCCAAGAACACATGTAAGAGGCCTGATCCAGTGCCTTAACTTTATTCATCTGAGCCAAAAAGTCAGTGAGCCAGGATTGGCGTAAGCTGTGATTTTATATTCTATATTTAATTACTATCATGTGAACTTATATATATATATATATATATATATATATATATATATATATATATATATATATATATATATATATATATATATATATATATATATATATATATATATATATATATATATATATATATATATATATATATTACCATGTGAATATTAATATGTGAAAATAGCTAGTGGATGTCCAAGTTATTTGAGGCTGGCAACCTCAATGTATACAATTATGATTTCATGAACCACCACTGCACGGGCTGGTGATTGCTTTATTGCTAGTTTTTTAAAGAGAACTAAAAGCATAAAGTAATCCCAGGTTCCACATGGAGCAGGGAGGGAAAGATGAAAGAAATGATGCACATTTTAATTATAATACCTACAGTTTGAAATCAGTGTAAACATAAATGAAAACATATTCAATTTATATTGTGAACACTTTTCAATCAGTGGAAATGTAAATGTAAACATATTCTATCTGTACTATTAACCTTTTCATTTAAATGTAATGTAAAGCTAATGCTATTCAATTTAAATGTAAAGAAAGTTTTATCCCGAGGGATTAAATTTAATTCTCATCGAGGGTAAATTTTGAGTAACTGGGATGGTGGAATAAGAAAGGGGACACATAACTATGTATCGGACAACGCAATACTCAGGATAGCGTTTCGTTTCTTTCTTTATCATAGTTATTGATGGTACCAGCAGAAAGTACTATCTCTGGAACAAGAAGGGAACAGTGACCTAAGCTTTAAGACGAGGGACCAACTTTGTAGTCTCTCCCTGACATTTCTGGGAAACGAGCTACACCCGACACCCTTGACCAGCGACGAGTGTGAGCAGTGTAAAAAAGAACCAACCCATCAGAAGGAGCAGAACCGTCATTGGCAGCGAAGTTCAATATATAAGCTGCCAAAGTGAACTTTCTTCATAAGAATTATATCATCAATCAATGATGAATCATTTCTGTTAAACTATTCAATTATTTTCAAACTGTTAAAACTTAAGTGATATAACATTTTGTTATTTGTAATTTTACAAATTTAACTTCGATTTAATCATTTTAAGTGTACTGCATGTTTGTCTCAGTCAATTTACTACACACACTCTAAACAGAGCTATACCAGAATAAGAAGAATTCCACTGAGTAAATCAGAGATGGGGGCTTGAACTACATGGAATTATTGCTTAATTCTTCACAAAAGTTGTCGACAGATTCTAGAATTAACGTGCTCAGCCAAAGCAGGATTGTTTTCGCTTTTCTGAATATCTTGTGAAAACTCCTTTGTGATAGAAGTGTCATTACCCTTCTATCTGCATCTCTGCCAAGAGTAATCTTGTGCGAAGGTAGACACCTTTGAAGCCCATATTAGATACTCTTGAGTTTTGGCCACTGTTGGACCACTACTGCAAAGCACGGGAGGCAATACCGTCACATTGGAGAAAGTGGAGCTCATGACTTCAACTCAGCAAGCTTCGGAATGGCAGAAAGGCCACCGGAAAAACCTAGATCTACAGTGTAGATAATACCAAGGAGTCTTCAACTTGGTATCGGCTGCTAAAGAGCGAGAAGCTCAGCAGCCCTAGTTAAACAACAACCACAACAAAACCTCCCTTACAGTAATTTAGACAATGATTTGAAACATCATGTTAGAGTGGCGAACAATAAGAACTCGTGAAATATTCAACACTGTGCTCCTAACAAGAGCAGAATCAGATAGACTAGAAAGACAGGTGGATACGAAGGAACTTAATTTTCCAACGCTAGAGAATATGGGCGCACAGGCCTGTCTTGTATATCATAATTGTAACCCTTCAGAGATTGAAGGGCATATTTTTCACGTTAACATCTTGTTAATACATCACAGCGAAACATATTTCTCTGATTAAAATCTGCTACGCATGAGAATAGAGTCTGCTAAGATCCTGTTTTTAACGTTGGCATGACAATTTTAATAAATCAGTAAAAAATTAATCCAATCCAACAAATCCGCGGCTCACTTATCTGCTCGCTACATCATTAATTTCGCCGGAAGATTCAATGTCTGTTAATACCTGGGGGAAAAACCCGTATTTACAATGTCAAAAGTATTCATTTTCTAATCACTGATCAGAAAACCAGGTGTCATCTTCGCGCTGAATGTTGTTAATAAGTTATATTTAATACATTTTTAAGACCATGCCAGATTGGATAGGTGTGGAAAAACAGGACATTGAAATAATTGCAACTTTGTTTTATATGTGTAAAGATAAATATGATATGGTTGATATAATAGTGACAGAAAATGAAAAAAAAAAAAGCATCAGCCTTAATAGCAAAAAGACAGAAGTAATGGTCGTCTCAAAGAAAATGGTTTCCCCAGAATGTACTATAAAAGTAAATGGAACAGTTTTAAATCAGGTCAATATATTCAACAACCTGGGCACATTTAATAATAAGGATGGAAGATGCATCTCAGAAGTGAAGAGCAGAATATCTCAGGCAAAAACAGCATTCTATCAAATGAAGAATATTTTGTGCAACGGTTCTTTGTCAATGGAAGTAAAAAAGAGAGTGCTTCAGTCTTACATAGAAGCAATCCTGACGTATAGGGTGAGTCATGGACAGTTAGTAAACATGTAGTGAAAGCACTAGAGGCCACACAGGTGTGGTTTTACAGAAGAATGTTAAAAATACCACGGACAGCCAAAAAGGGAAATGAGGATATCCTGAAAGAGGCCAATGCGCTAAGGAAACTTATTTCACAAGTTAGAAAGAAGCAATCCACTTATTGTGGGCATGTTATGAGAAGAGAAAATAACAGGTAAGATTGAAGGAAAAAGAGAGGAAGACACAGACAGCAAATACTGGACAGTTTGACATCGTGGCATAGAAGGGGGTCAACAACAGAATGGATAAATTGTACTGGAGACAGGAAGTTGTGGAGAGACATGATCTCATACGTCATTAGGTATGGTACTTGAAAGAAGAAGAAGAAGATGAGGAAGCAGATGAAGAAGATGAGGAAGCAGATGAAGAACAAGAAGCAGAAGAAGTAGTAGAAAGATAGACTGGATCCCAGTTTTGAATTCACGAAGTAACTTCGCTAAAAAAAACTGTAGAGACCCATCGATTATCGGAGTCGTGGGATGGCTTCTCACCGGTTACCAGTGCTACTGCGTGCATTTTTTATTGGGCTTTATTTCATTCCCAACGTGCATCCGGGATGCAATTTCTTCTATGGCACTATCTTTACCTTTATGTTGCATTGGTAGTCTCAACTGTTTTGCTTGGTAACTGAACGCAACTGGTGTGTGTAGGGAAAACCTGCTTGCGAAGCACTGATGTAATGATGTTATAAACGGCCTTCAGGAGATGATGACTCATACGTTGTTGGATTTCAGTATTTGTTCGACTTAAGTGCTTTGCTTGACATACGGGGCCTATCATTTATTCTAAAGTGTCTGACAACTTGAGGTCTCTTTACTCTTTTGTGGCTGGGGTTACAAGATAGGGCAGTACTGTCTTGTCTGCGAGTTGGAACATATTTCATCAAGTGTACTTTATGTACAAAGAGAGAGAGAGAGAGAGAGAGAGAGAGAGAGAGAGAGAGAGAGAGAGAGAGAGAGAGAGAGAGAGAGAGAGAGAGAGAATGAAAGAGTGATGACGAGTTTTTTTAAACTTAAGAATTAGAGATGTACATATTCGTACACATGTTTATAATACGTACTTACCAACGTATCGGCCTGCCTGACGGCCTGTCTACCTAACCTACCTGGCTACCTACCTACCTGACTACCTGCCAACCTACCTACCTATACGCATACCTTTGTACACACACCTACATACATATCAGAATCTTTATTCTCCAGAAAATACATTGATACGTACTGACATGATATAATAAAATACAACATGGCATATAGGAGAATCATTAGAATCTACATAAAGTAAATTTACATAAATTCCTACAGCGTTAATGAGGGCTGTTACCACATACATATATGCATACATACATGCACACATACATAGTTACATTAATACATACAAACATACATACACACATGCATACATACATACATACATACACGTGCACCCATATATGCTGACGGATGGACAAACACACAGGCAGGTAGAGAGATTAAGATGGATGGGTAGATAGGCGGATGGATAAACACATACTGTACACAGACAGACAGACATACAAATAAATAGATGATAATTAAAAGTAAGTTTATAACTATCCAGTCAAATAATATCGTTGACTGGATAGTTATCAACTTACTTTTTGTCTCCCCTCCTCCAACCGTCCCCTTTCTAATCGAGTACTTTCACGTAAGAATGCGCTTTACTTATATCTCCGCAACACTTATCTCCCTTTTTATTTTGTTTCTTTAAAAGATTACATACCCTGTTCAACCTAACCCCCGAGGCGGGGGGGGGGTGGTGTCTTTTTTGTTATGACGGTATACTCATCCATAGAGTAAAGAGCGAGTTGCGTGATACTGTGGTTTCCGGTGCGCCTTCTGGCCCAGTATCGACTTCAGCACCTCTTCAAAGGGAGAGTGGGCTCATCCCTGTCCCAACTGAGTGGGGAAATGATTTCCCCTAAACCTCGTCTGCTGTCCCATCCAGCTTCCCGCTAGTGATTGAAACCCCAACCTTCAGCTGGATTACTGGGGAGAACAGGGTCCGCCGCTTGTAGGTGAGGTCGGCTTGAGCATGAGAGGCTGAGAGACATTGTGAGTCTTATGTTGCGCATCATGCCCACATGGACCCCTTTTAGGTTATAATTAGGGTATCACCATTTTCCTCTGCGCTCCTTTCAGAGCATGTACCCGCCATTGTAGCTGATTCCCCCCCCCCCCCCCCCCCAGGAAGCCTGCGCCAAGCATTCACATTCTCTTGCAGCGTTGGTGTCTGTGTCAATTTGTACTATATTATGGGGTTGCCAGACCCATGCACAAGCTCGTATTAGTCGCCTTGTACGACATGCTTGAATGAGCGGTAGTCCCATTAGTTCTTAGTCTATTCAGAGACACTCAGACTTATAATGGTCAAACCCAGCGCTGCATTTAAACCATTGGCCAAGACGTGAAATAAGGTAGTTTGTTTCGTAACGTTTTGTAGAAGCCTATTTGTAAAATTCGGTTTTTAAAAAAACTGCGGGTGTGACGTCAAACGTCGACCCCTGACGACCTTTTGAGTGGCTGTTTAGGAATGTAGTGCTTGTTAAATTCAGTCCGCTTACTTGTTCCGCCGTTTACAAATCCTTGTCAGAACTTTTATCCGAATTACTGTTGACAGTTTATCAAATCATGCACGTATACGCATGCATTCTTGCACAAACACATACAAATTACCTACCAGACGCACACAGATACCGTACATATATACACACCCACACGTATTCTTACACCTGTTCTTGTACTTGATTTATTAGAGTTATTGTGTTTTTAAACCATTCCGTCTCAATGTGGTACAGTCTTGTAGAGTTCACTTTTGTTCGTTTGAAATATATTTGCCGTGCGAGAGTAAATAAACAGGTCCCACCACCCGAACCAGGACGATGAGTCATGGGGAAATATAATCTTCGTGGTCTTGACTTTGCAAATCTGTTGTTACGGTTTTTTATCGTTGTCATCTCGTGTTATCGTCGCAATTCTTTGTTCAGTTCTGCCGCGACACTTCAAAATGACATACCCTGTGAATCCAATGTACGTTCGGAAATGCTTAGATTTCATTTTTTCTTTTTTATTTAGTTTGTCCCTTTTTTATGTTTTGATTTCGTTTTCACATTATTTCACGATTAGTCACCGAGCTACTTGCATATCTTCCGCAAGCTACCGTATTTTCAGTGGCGGATAAGTAGCCCACGCCCCGTCTAGTTCCCGGGGGTCACTGAGGAGACAAAGGAAGAATAGAAAAACTGCTTCTCCAGGCATGTCGTACAAGGCGACTAATTTGAAGTTGTTAACAAGAACACTTGTAGTAGGGACATTGGATATGGATAAGGGAGAAATGCTTAAGACAAAATTGTGATCGCCTGTTAGAGAGTGACACGGCAATCGATGAACCGACAACGCTAAGATTGCTGGAATTTGGCATCACTTGTAAGACTTACAGTGTTGCTGGAATTTGGCATCGCTTGTAAGACTTACAGTGTTGCTGGAATTTGGCATCGCTTGTAAGACTTACAGTGTTGCTGGAATTTCGCATCACTTGTAAGACTTACAGTGATAGAAGTATGAGAGAATGCATCCGTCGTGCAGACAACCAGCGCGCTACAGCAACAGTTAGCTTTCATGCCCTTCGACATTTACTGACGGGGACTGGGCACCTATGGGTTAACACGGAGTTCAGTGATGTCGATTCTGATGAACAATAATAATTTGAGGTTTTACATGTGGCTGACGACCTAGTGAGGTTGTACATGTGGCTGACGACCTAGTGAGGTTGTACATGTGGCTGACGACCTAGTGAGGTTGTACATGTGGCTGACGACCTAGTGAGGTTGTACATGTGGTTGACGACCTAGTGAGGTTGTACATGTGGCTGACGACCTAGTGAGGTTGTACATGTGGCTGACGACCTAGTGAGGTTGTACATGTGGCTGACGACCTAGTGAGGTTGTACATGTGGCTGACGACCTAGTGAGGTTGTACATGTGGCTGACGACCTATGAGGTTGTACATGTGGCTGACGACCTAGTGAGGTTGTACATGTGGCTGACGACCTATGAGGTTGTACATGTGGCTGACGACCTAGTGAGGTTGTAATGTGGCTGACGACCTAGTAATGCAAAACTAAGTACTACAGAAGCCACCACTACTAAGGCTTGTGAATGCTTTGTGCAGGCTTGCTGCAAGGGGACCAGCTGCCTTGGTGACTCCATGCTCCTTATGAGGGCAAAGGAAAATGAAGATGATGAGGATGTTGATAATGATAATGCTGTTGATGATGATGATGATGATTTGCCGACACGCCATGCAGCAATTAGTTATGCATTTCTTAAAAGACGAATTGTAGTGGAATGGTAAATAAATCTATCGTCTCGTGTTGTTCCCAGGGGCATGTGGCCAGATGATGAAGTCATAGAACCACTGCTTCCTCATGCGTGTCGTAAGAGTCGACTAAAGGAAGGCTGTGCATGTGGCTGGCCAACCAAATGATGCAAAAAAGATGACTACAAAAATGACTACAGCAGGAACATGTCCAGTGTTCTAGCGCAGGCTTCATTTTCATGGTTTTGATTTTAAGGACCATCTGCATTAGACACGGACAACATCCATCAGTGCTCCGATGTCCTTCCTTAGATCACACAAGGAGGACCTCAGCACAGTGCATGGACTCCGTAGCACCGGCTAGGATCCCAGTGTGTGTATACAGGAATCACACATTCTTTATATATTTGTTGTGATGGGTAGGTTTCTTAATTATTTAAAATTTTACTAGGGCAACGGCCGTATGGCCTACTCCTTACGATTTCCAACTGCCGAGGGATTTTTAACGTGTGCAACTTGCACACGGGCCCTTCTATTTTTTCGCCCGTATCAGAGAAGCCTAGGCATCCGATCTCACTACCCGTGAGATCAGCGGGGAGTGTGGCATCATTAGAAATCACTGGTTCTGAAGAAAAAAAATTCTATCATTCTCATTTCCATGGAGCCTAGTGTAATGGTCGCCCCGACTCTCCCCCCCCCTCCCCCACGCTCTTTAAAGTTAGTCCCATAGCTAATACCGCCACAAGTGTTGACAGGTGTTGTAGTTTTATGCTTGATGAGGTGGGGTGACCAGTTTCCTTCCTCACTGTTTTTGCCATCCCTACCGCAAGAGCAGAGTCATGTACCCACTGTTACAGCCAGGTGGACTGGAGCGTGATGCGACCTGGTTTTGAACCAGGTCTTTTTGCCTCTAAAAGCGAGCATCCTAATTACTCAAGTGATCCTTAATGAGTAACAAGTAAATAAAAACACAAGTTCTATGTATCCACTGTTATTAATGTTACCTAATCCACTTAAAAAATATGTAATTGAATTGTTGCTGTCAACGCTACGAATTGTAACAAAGTTATAATAATGTTTACAATTATTGTGTACAACGACACCAAGTTCTGTGATCATGTTCACAATTTTGTGTACAACGTCACCAAGTTCTGTGATCATGTTCACAATTTTGTGTACAACGTCACCAAGTTCTGTGATCATGTTCACAATTTTGTGTGCCGCGTCACGAATTTATGTGATCCTGTTCACAAGTTTGTGTAAAAGTCACCAAGGTCTGTAATACTTTCACAGCTGATTTTTTATTTCAGCTTTAATTTATGTATGGCTGACCCAGGACAGGTCACTCGAGGTTCCTTCAAATTGTGAGATTTAAAATGTGCCACGATGTGGAGTCGTGTGCAAAATATCAGCTCCGTTGGTCATCCGAAACGTAGTTAACCAATGGCTAAAGGATTTGAAACATCCAAACAACGCTCATATTAAATTAAAGTGTTTTTAAAAAGGTGCGCAGGTGGTGGAGGAATAAGTCAACTCTATAGACACTTACATTACGATAACATTTTAAAAAAACTCTTAATTTTTTTTTTTACACAATGTGACTTTGTGAACCAAAAATACTTTCTTTTGGACAGTACGTGAATGTGTGTACCTCGTTTTTCTCACTAGCTTCGGTAGTCAAGTTGTTGAAGTAGAAAATAATTTTGTTTCAATTTCTTCTTTGTGTGATTTTATTGTCACCTTCATTATGGACCATCACAGACTGGAAATACTATCATTATCACCATCACCGTCATCCATCAGCTCACGAAAGAGCAGAGGCCTTCATCAAGTTCATGTCAAGTTCTCCCGTGCTGTACTATCCACTCAAGGTCTTTCCATATTTTATTTTATTTATCTTTGTCAAGTTCTCTTGTCCGTGTGTTTTTCTGTCTCCTGCTAACTCTCTTCTTACCCTTAGGATTCTAGAACAAGAACTGCCTGATAGTGGTATCAGCAGGTTTCCTTAATGTATGTCCTAGAACTGCCTGATAGTGGTATCAACAGGTTTCCTTAATGCATGTCCTGGTCCATCGTTATTCCTGCTATTACCTGTTCCTCTGGCAGTGGTAGTACGAAGGTCAGCAGTATTGACTACAGGCCACTCGCGGAGGCTTGTAGTCCCCGGGGGTCTTTGAGGAGACAAAGAAAGAATAGAACTACGTCTTCTACAAGCATATCGTCAGAGGCGGCTAACTTAAGGGAGTCTAATCATGTAAAATGAGTTGCTATAGAAACCACTGCTGCTGGAGCTCGTGCATGCTTTTATGCAGGTTTCCTGCATGGGGATCATCTGCAATGGTGGCTATATGCTTCATAGGGAGGGAAAGGGGAAGTGGTGCTGATGATTCATTGAAGCCGGGAGCTGTCTCTAACATTTACCTTACCATTTACGGTCGTTCATGATTAAACCATTTTTTTGAAGCCGGGAGCTGTCTGAAACATTTACCTTACCATTTACGGTCGTTCATGATTAAACTATTGTTTGAAGCCGGGAGCTGTCTGAAACATTTATCTTACCATTTACGGTCGTTCATGATTAAACCATTTTTTGAAGCCGGGAGCTGCCTCTAACATTTACCTTACCATTTACGGTCGTTCATGATTAAACTATTGTTTGAAGCCGGGAGCTGTCTGAAACATTTACCTTACCATTTACGGTCGTTCATGATTAAACCATTTTTTGAAGCCGGGAGCTGCCTCTAACATTTACCCTACCCTGTACGGTCGTTCATGATTAAACCATTTTTTGAAGCCGGGAGCTGTCTGAAACATTTACCTTACCATTTACGGTCGTTCATGATTAAACCATTTTTTGAAGCCGGGAGCTGTCTGAAACATTTACCTTACCATTTACGGTCGTTCATGATTAAACCATTTTTTTGAAGCCGGGAGCTGTCTGAAACATTTACCTTACCATTTACGGTCGTTCATGATTAAACCATTTTTTTGAAGCCGGGAGCTGTCTGAAACATTTACCTTACCATTTACGGTCGTTCATGATTAAACCATTTTTTGAAGCCGGGAGCTGTCTGAAACATTTACCTTACCATTTACGGTCGTTCATGATTAAACCATTTTTTGAAGCCGGGAGCTGTCGCTATAAACACTGACTTCTGTTGTCTGTTATTAGTGTGTCTTCCTCTCAGTTATTGTGTGTCCACATCTCGGTAAGTCTGTATGTTTACATGCCTGGTGTGTATAGAGCAGTGGTTCTCAACCTTTATACGACCTGGACTCGAATTTCTTCTTCTTCTTTCACTTTCATGCATCAACTTGGATAATTCGTGATATCATCACTAAGCGAAGTATGCTGCACTGTTTCGTTAAGCCTGTAGCCAAGTGCATCCGATTTCAACATGCATATCTGTCGGGTCTCCTTCTTTAACCATTAACTGTCCCCAGCCTGCCTGCAAGGCATCAAGTGGTTTGAAATCAGAGTGTTCCTTCTCCTAGATGAACTGCCTTCCAACGCGCACGTGCTTCATCTACCCGGAGCATTCTGGTTTTAGAGCGCTAGAGAGTCGCTCTTCACCCCTTCTCCTGTTAGAATAAGCAGGACCGTCACGTGAAGGCCAGTAGCTGGAGTTTGCTGACAGAGGCTATCCTTAGGAGCATTTAAACGAAGTTGAGAGCTCATCTTCACTCCCGGCTATGACATCACTTTGGACACGGACTCGGATTTTACAGTTGATGAAGTTGGCCACCCAGGTACCAACATTGACAAGTTAAAAATTAATTATGGGAATTAAGCCAAAGGCGTGTCGCTTAATTCACATCTGTCACGTAGGTCTTTATGTCATTAAATTACCTACATCTTCTTCCCATTCTCTCACCCTAATCCTTTCATTTATATTCTTTCCATACTTGTTTTTCCTGTATTTTTCGCATCACTCGGTTGCGAAAAATATTTTCTTCAGTATTTTTAAACTTTACCTGTTTCTTTCTCAAAACTGAGAATCGCGCTAGGACGATATTACGTAGATGTCAGGGCTGCAGGGCGTCAGAAGGCGTGATAAGTCGGTTCGCTGAACATAGGACGGAGACAATCGCCTACATTCTCACCGAGCGCGCGAGCTTCTTCTCGGCATAAGTCCCGGTGAGGTGTGATACTTTACATCTGCACCGGTCAGTATTCAGACATTTGTCTGAAAAATCCCAAACTGACACGGCGCTCACTGTGGGCCATGGTCAGATGTAGTGTGAAAACTGCCCTGCATTGGAGACAGGTTGTCTGAGATTTGCAACTGACACGCGCTTTCCCGGTCAGTTTGTCAACGCAGGTGCGTAATCGCCCGGTGGCAGTTACGACACGCCTCTAAGTATAACGTAGCTGTTATGAGAAGGGGGAGAGATCGGCGCGGGGGAGATAGTTCATCCTTCGTCTGGTTTAAAATATTAACCCACGTTTGAAACTATTTCATTTCACTCAGTAACTTTGCAGTTAGACTAGAACAACCTTCGTTCGATTTCTAAATAATCTCTGTAAATAGAGATGGCCTTAGTTTGGTCGAAGTGGTTTAACGTTCTTAGTAATTCTGTGGTTGAGGTATATTAATATTATAATATAATAGATATCTAGTTTTGTGAAGTGATTTAGTGTTTAATCGCCGATTCCATTTTAAACTATTTCTGTGTGCAGAGTGAATATTTTGATAGTTTGTTATTTCTTTAATCGACGTGTTGCAGTGGAAATACATAATAAATTATATCTTAGCTTACTAAACAATAATGTAGCTATAATGAAGTTAATTTAACTGCTAAATACTCAGTCGAAAATATTTTATATCAAACTTATAAATGCTAGATGCGACATCAGTGAATAGTGACGGAATACGCAGATATTCCTGAATTCATGATGATTGATTTTATAACTTACTTTACGGGAAGTTTTAAAGATAAGTCAAGCTGTAGGCTTGCTATTTAAAATGTAAGTTATAATGAGTACATATATGTAAATTATTTGATATGTGTTCTTTCTTCTATATAGTGAAACGGTGGTACCCAACTTGCCAGCGTTTAGTAACCTGAGAGACATATTTGTGAGAAGCATAGACATTTCCTATCTTTAACCACGTGGGTTTCTTTGTTTCAAGTAAACGGGTCTGACAGTGCATAAGCCATCAGAGAGAGACAGTAATAGCAACCCCACTAACGGTTTCTAAAGACTAGAAATATATATTGGGCTTTTGAGCCAGTTCATAATTGCTCCACAAATTTAAATGTACATGCTGCCTGGCGGCGAGAATATTACAAGATTAACATTCCGCAAGAAATTGTGACTAGTATTGTGGTGACCAAATAGAGTACCTTCCTGGAAGTAGACACCGATCTGACATTCCTTAATTCTAGAATCCAAAGCTAATGACATTGTGCTCTGCTAACTTTCGTGCCTGGACAAATTTTATGTGACTTAATCAGACATTTGAAAACTTAGAACCCCCAAGGAATCGTTCCCTGAGAGTTTAGTACGTCTTTTGGAACTGGGGATTTCTTGGTCAAGGACTGCATTTTCGGGTCTGTGTGAAGGTCCTAGAATTAGTATGTTCCCAGAGGCAGCGAGCAAAGTTGTGAGTATACATGTGTAAGAAAGGCCATGGCTGGCTGAATGAGAGTACACAGGTCTGAGTGTTATTATACCAGTGTATTATCGTCACACATTTGCTGTCTTAAATTTTTTTTACCTGCAGAATTTGTTACAAAATGCTAGAGTTTCTGTTTTTCTTAGGTTAAAGCAGATATATCCAACTCTGTTCATATATTGACGAGAAAGAAAGAAATCTCTTAGACTAAACCCTACGTATCTATAACTCTTTGGGCCATCATCTGTTCTCTTAACGGGGCTGTGGGCTAAACCTAGAGTAAGATCTAACGGGCTATCATCCTTGTAGCATTTTCTTGAATTTTTGTGACTATTTGTATATGTTTTTTCCTTGATGAAATTTTTGGTGTTGTGAGAGATTTTTTTTGATGATAATAATACAAATCTCTCTTGGACAAAATCAGTGCGTTGGTCAGCTCGATCCCAAATATATATCTAATCATTGTTATAGATTTTCCAAGACTGTGTGTTTAACTGTCGTCACGTGTATGTGCGTGCCCGTGAGTAGATAGAATTATATGTAATATATATGTGGTTTAGACTGTCGGACTCTATTAAAAAAAGTCGTCGTAGAGGATAGGTGAGAGAGAGAAGAATTCTTTTCGCTTTCAGCGACAGCCTCTATACCACAGTCTATCATCTCACCTGGGTGGAAATTCTATTGTTTTTACTAATTCTCACGGTGCCTATCACCTATTCAAACCTATTCAGAAGGGACCAAACCAAAGTCTTAATTCTCCTATCCAAAATCTACGACAAATGGGTTCTCGTCCGACGGATTTTTGAACTTAGAATAGGAAGACGACTACGACAAATGGTTGCTCGTTTCCGGTCTTTGAACTTACAATAGGAAGACGAGTACGACAAATGTGGACTCGTCTATCTGGATTTTGAACTTAAGATTCTTTATTCTGATATAGAGTAAGAGTGTGATGTCTTGTGAGTTTTGTATCTTTTAAAAATAATTTATCCCCTAGACCAGGGGTCGGCAAACTTTTAGTGGTGTCGTGCCGAAGTAATGTTGCAAAGTCACTCAGCGTGCCAACCTAAGTCCACCATATTTTTTATATACAACAATTATTGAAACAATTTAAAAATGATCTTGTATTAACACGTTTCCGCTACATTAAATAACTATTCTATTCTTTGTAGATTATTCAATATTTTAATATAAATAGGAACAAATATCAATACAAATATTATGTTTTGCAAAATTTAAGTTCTGAACACATTAGTTTGAAATTTTATAATAAAATTGCCATATGTATATTTTGTTAAGACAGAAAGTCCAATAGTTTGAAGAACAAAACAATTAAATAAACCAAACATAAAACACATTATTAAAATTTTAATATGAGTAATCATTGATTATTATTGATCTGAGTCATTAATCAATTAATGGGACCCATGTCCTTGCTTCTCCTTGGTTAATTGTTCAATATCAGGTGTGTGTATTTTGTCAATTTCAGCTTCACACAGGCTTCTGAATGCACAGGTGTTAGGCGACTTCTCTGTGGACTTAAAACAGCTTTCATGTGTGAGAAAATTTGTTCACATGTATAAGTTGACCCAAAAGCCGAAAGTAGAGCAAATGCAACTTTCTTCAAACAGGTGAACGCTTCAGGCAGGTATGTCCAGCAGTTGAGGATGGCAGCTGACTTTTCCAAGCAACTTCCTTCAAGAGTTTTTCGCAATTCTACAAATTTTAACGTCCATAACTCTGATGCCTTGAATTCGATGTGTTGCATTTAAAAATTGTCAACATCCATCCACTCGAAAAGAGATAGGGCAAATGGGATGTTAGTATGATCAATTAAGTCGGGCTTGATGAGGTAAGAAAACATGGGCCCGTGAATTTTGAAGTCTTGACCTCATTTAGCAAACTCTCCTTTGAGCGCTTCAACGTACTTCTGAAGCTCATCTTTGTTGACAGTAAATCGATTTGAATGAGCCTTTACGTTTGGAAAGTACTTGTATGTGTTAGTGGTAATATCTGTGCAAAATGTGTCTAATTTTGACTCAAATCCTTTCCAGTGCTCAAAAAGATCAAGTACTGTTTGACCCTGCCGTTGTAAACGCAAGTTTAATTCATTCAGATTTGTATTTATGTCAGCCAGAAACATCAGCTTGCACAGCCTGTCCTCGTCATTCAATTCCGGGAAATGTTCTTTTTCATCAAGAAACACCTTGATTGCTTCTAGACATGATACAAATCTGTTCAAAACATTACCTCGACTAAGCCAACGAACATTGCTGTACAGCGGGAGGTCCGCATATGCGCTCTCCATTTCTTGTAGAAGAGATTTGAATTGCCTGTGGGTCAATGAAGAGCGAGAAACTATGAAGTTAACTATCTTGACAACAGTTTCTGTTACAGAGTTCAAGGATAGTGACGAAATCTTCGCACACAAACTCTCCTGGTGTATAATGCAATGGAAGCTCAATACTTGACGTCCAATATGATCCTCAAGAAGTTTAACAAATCCTTTGTTCTTTCCGACAAATGCAGGGGCAGCATCAGTAGTAACACAGAATATTTTATTCATGTTAATGTTCTGATTTTCGAAATAGCTTACAAATGCAGTTATAATGTCCTCTCCCTTGGCTGTACCATCAAAAGGTATCAAGCAGCACAGTTCTTCATAAATACGGTCGTTGTCACAATATCGCGCAACTATAGCTAGGCGCGCCACGTCATTCACATCGACACTTTCGTCAAGAGCGACACTAAATACAACAGCTTGTTGTAACCCGGTTGTTTGTTTTACCGTTAAATTTTCAGCCATAACAGTTATGCGCCTCTCGATTGATCTCGCAGAAGCCGGTATTTCTCGAATCCGAGACAGTATTGTTTCTTTATTTGGTAAATCACTAAACAAAATTTCAGCACTGCTCAAAAAAGTTTCCTTGATGTATTCTCTATCTGTGAAAGGTTTGCCCTTCGAAGCCACACACTGTGCAATTTTGTAACTACATTCGGTAGCTTTATTTTTGGTTCCAATTACTTGACTAAAAATACTACTTTGTTTTTTTGTAGCCAGAAACAGCCATTTTTATGGCTTCACTTTTCTCCTCAGAGTTTTTAAACATGGACTGATGTTTGGTTTGATAGTGTCTTTGTACACTTGACGTACGGCACACGACACTTTCATAACATAAAGCACAAACAGCACGATCCTTTTGTTGTATGAATCCATATTCGTTTGTCCAAAAGTCTTGAAACGAGCGTATATCAAGTTTTTTTTCTTTTTTGAGTCATTTTAACGGCACCGCATTACTTAATAACAACACCAACTTTTGTGCTGCGGTCAACGGACTGTACGGGCATGAGTATGCGACAGCCGATAGAACTGTAGAGGTGGTGGTGGTCGGGAGAGAGGGGAAGGATAGGACGGAAATATGACTTCGTCGAGGTCAGTCATTGTTGCTCCAAACTCACACTGGGAGTCAAAAACTGCGAGCGAAAACGAAATAAATACGCTCGTCCAGGCGCTAGCCAGACACTATTGCGTAATTATGATATTACGTCTCCGCTTGCCCGTCAAAATTCGCTTGGGATTCTTTTCAAGAATCTCATCCTGCAAACTACGGTAGCAGGTAGACGCCAGACTAGCGGGCACCGCAAAGTATAACCACTCCCCTTGAAATTCGTTGAAGAATGTTTGTTCTCGGAAACGGTCAGTAAAAACAAAGACTTACATGCAGTATAGTATGATCAGGCCTGTAGTTTGCATCAGGTGGCACATTCTTACCTTCAATGTCTAAAAACTTTCGTTTTGAAGGGTTGTGAAAACGGGTATAGCTTTAAAAGAATTATATGCTTCTATTTAATTAAAAATTCAATTTTTTAAAAATGAGATCATATACTGTACAGTATTTTAATTCACTCAGCGTGCCATTGAAAATCGTTCCACGTGCCACGCTTGGCACGCGTGCCGTAGTTTGCCGACCCCTGCCCTAGACTAACGATCTGTTTACGGGCGTGCTGACCACACAAACTGATAAGTTTTTTTTTTTCCACAGCATTAAGAAGCATTATACATTTGGTTTACAGGTTGATTTTGTCGGAATATATGTTAATTGTGGATTTGTAATACTAAACGCTGGTAAAGTTTTGTGAGTGTATAACATTCACAAGGGTTCTGAAGCAGGAAGGTGTTTGAACTAAAGTTAAGGAGTGCGTTTCGGACTATTTGTCTAGATTAATTGCCTCCCTCACCCTAACTGTCTTCAGGGGTAAACTATAGTGGATTTTATAATTAAGGGATTATTTTTCTCTTTAATTTTTGCAATAATTATTTTGCTTTTCCACTGTAGCAACTTATTTTTCAGTGAAGTAATCTTAACTACCATTTAGTTGGCGTAGTCGTGTTTTTGCATTAGGTGCTTTATTGCCGATTAATAGCAGCGATAGTTAGATTTTACTTTGGAGGAGGTATCCCAGGGTTAAGGAAATCATCTTTTGAATTTTTGGTATTTTTTTTTTCTCGTAAGTGGTAAGAGCCAGTGTATCCTTTTTCTTAATTTCTTTCTCCACTAGTCTCAGTCATGACATAATATGGCCGAGAGGGCAAAGCTTAGACAACTCCTCAGAGAAGAAGCGAGAGAGGAGGGACTGGAAGGAGAGGAAGCGAAAGCTTTTGTCAGAGACGAACTTGAGAGATATGATGCGGAGAGGAAAGCATCTGAAGCTAAAGAGGAAAAAGAAGAACTCAAGAGGAAAGAAGCAGAAGCTAGAGAGAAGGAAAGGGAAGACCGTCTTTTACAGCAGAAGAAGATGGATGAGGAAATGGAAATTCGCAGGATGCAGCATGAGGAAAGAGAGAAGGAGAGACAGCATGAGGAAAGAGAGAAGGAGAGACAGCATGAGGAAAGAGAGAAGGAGAGACAGCATGAGTTGGCTCTTAAAACTCTAGAGTTCCAAAGTCGTGGTGCTGCCTCTACCTCCAGCAATGGAGAGTCTTCTCCTCATTCCTCCTTAACTGATCCTTCTAACACTCAATCTACTCATCTCACTGTTATGTCTTTTCCGCTAGAGTCTTTCCCATGTCCTAATGAGAAGATTGACACTTGGCTAGAAAAATTTGAGAAAATTGCAACTCTGTACGGTTTAGAGAGGTCGCGTTGGAATATAAAACTATCCCAGGCCCTAAAAGGTTCTGCTTATGATGTTTATTCTAAGCTGGAAAGTAGCCAACAAGACGACTACGAGGTGTTGAAGAAAGCGTTACTGGAGCGCTTTGAAATGAACGCTCGCAAGTTTTTGCAACTGTTTCGCAACAGCCGGAAAGAGAATTCTGAAACTTTTCACCAGTTCTCATCTCGTCTAAAGGGATATCTAACAAAGTGCCTTGAGCTTTCACAGCTCCCCTCTACCTATGAAGGTCTTGAGGAATTTGTTTTAACAGAACAAATAAAGAACACATTGTCTGCTGATACCCGGAGATTTCTAGCTGAGCAGGGGGCAGAAAAACTTGAAGACATTTTGGAAAAGTCTGAGCGTTATCATAATGCGCTGGCTGAGCTACCGGCCACAAAGCGGAAACCGACAGAGGAGCATTTTCGAAAACATAACCTAGAGCAATCTTCTCAGGCTTCTAACCAAAATAACCACAGAGAAACTGGACCTCAAAACCCCCTCCTGAAAAATCCAAGTTCTACAAGAACAAGTACCCCAACCACCCCAAACAGTCTGATCAACCCGACCGCCCTACATGGCAGCGTAGCCAGAAAGGACAAGGTGGCAAAGGGAGAACCCCTGAGCACGGGACATATGATCAGACCGAGCACACCGAGCCGAAACGCATCGGATGCTTATTAACAGTCTCGCAAGGCGGAATTATTGACAGTGATTCCCAACCTGTTGGGGATAGACCCTCAACGCGAGGTATTGTTACTTTGAACGGTTCTCAAACTTCTTGCTTATTTGACACGGGGCTTTCTTACGATTGCATTGTTGCCAGAAACCTGGTCAAACCCGGTCAAGAGACAGCAGAGACCGTCCAACTTTGTGGAGTTCGTAAGAGTGATGCACCTACAGCGCTTCCCATCGCATTGGTGGAGATACACTCTGACTTTGTCAGAGGCGTGATCAAAGCGGCTGTTATGGATGATCCCATCTACCCAGTCATACTTGGCGGGAGATACGTGGGTATTGGTAAACCGGAAGAGCCGATTGTGGCAGCAGTAACTACAAGAGGGCAAACCAACAAGGAACGGGAGCCTGCGCCTAATTTGTTACCTATGGAACTTAAAGAAGCGCAATACAAGGACCCTACTCTGGCACCCTGCTTTAGGAAACTGCCCAGGGCTAAGGAACCCAGACAGCACGGGGACATTTTTTCTAAGGATGGCGTACTTTATCGGAGAACGGGCAAGCCTGACCAAGGTTACAACCAGCTCCTAGTACCGAAACAGTACAGAAGCCAAATCCTAGAAATGGGGCACTCTCTTCCCTTCAGCGGACATATGGGACAGAACGCCACAAACCAACGTATAACCACTCATTATTGGTGGCCAGGAGTAAACACTGATATTATCAGGTACGTCAAATCCTGTGCCCAGTGCCAACGTGTACCACCCAAGCAACGGACACCCCCAGTCCACATGGGTGAAATGCCAATAATGGGAACACCATTCGAACGGGTTGTGATCGACATTTTAGGGCCTTTCGACAGGACTAAAAGAAGGAACAGGTTCATCCTGACCTTAGTCGATACATGCACTTTATGGGCAGAAGCTATCCCGCTAACATGCGCAGATGCCAAGCATGTCGCAGAAGCCCTCGTGCAGATTTTCACTCGGTTGGGATTCCCTCAGCAAGTGTTGACGGATAATGGATCTCCATACCGAAACCTGTTGATGGATGAGATCGTTAAGATCTTGAGGACCCAACACATCCACACTAAGCCATATACTCCGGCCGGAAATGGGCTTGTGGAGCCTGCAAATGGGAACCTCAACATGATGCTAAGTAAACTGGCACAAGTGAAACCTGAAGATTGGGATCTTTGTATTCCTGCAGCATTATTTGGCTACAGAGAATCTCCTCATACTTCCACAGGATTTCCGCCAGCTACACTCTTATTCGGCAGACCTATCAAGGGGCCGCTTGAAGCCTTACTTCAGTCTCTGACAGACGAGAAGGCGGATGAGACAGTTGTCTCAGCCAGTAAATATGTGTCGGTTTTAAAGGAAAGGTTGAAACTAGGGTGGGACCTAGCAACGACTAACTTTAAGCGAGCTCGCACAAAGCACGCTAACCGATACAGGAAAGTCGCGGAAGAGAGAGAACTGGAAGCAGGAGAGAAAGTTTTGGTGTTACTCCCTACTGAGAACAACCAACTGAAGATCGGATGGCAAGGGCCGTTTACCGTCCTGAAAAAGATTTCTAAGGCTAACTACCAGATCTCTATTGAAGGAAAGGAGAAGGTTTTCCATTTAAATCTCTTAAAGAGATACTTGGAAAAACCAGTGCCAACCTCCGACCATCTCCTGACGATCGCCAGAGCTGACGAAGATGATGATAGTGGCAGGGATATTCCACCGCTATCACAGAAAATCTTTCAAAAATGTCAGAAGCGGCGACGCTCTTTCAAGCGCGCATGGGAGACATTCCAGAGGAAGGAAACTTTGGGGAGTAGACTTGAGTAGGAATTGGAGGGAGATGGAGGGGGAAGATGAGAGGGAAGAAGACAGACACCCCGAAGCTACGGTTATAGGAAATTTAATTCCATAACGTAGACATGGAGTGCTTCCATATCTTAAGGGGGGACGTCCTGTCACGTAGGTCTTTATGTCATTAAATTACCTACATCTTCTTCCTATTCTCTCACCCTAATCCTTTCATTTATATTCTTTCCATACTTGTTTTTCCTGTATTTTTCGCATCACTCGGTTGCGAAAAATATTTTCTTCAGTATTTTTAAACTTTACCTGTTTCTTTCTCAAAACTGAGAATCGCGCTAGGACGATATTACGTAGATGTCAGGGCTGCAGGGCGTCAGAAGGCGTGATAAGTCGGTTCGCTGAACATAGGACGGAGACAATCGCCTACATTCTCACCGAGCGCGCGAGCTTCTTCTCGGCATAAGTCCCGGTGAGGTGTGATACTTTACATCTGCACTGGTCAGTATTCAGACATTTGTCTGAAAAATCCCAAACTGACACGGCGCTCACTGTGGGCCATGGTCAGATGTAGTGTGAAAACTGCCCTGCATTGGAGACAGGTTGTCTGAGATTTGCAACTGACACGCGCTTTTCCCGGTCAGTTTGTCAACGCAGGTGCGTAATCGCCCGGTGGCAGTTACGACACGCCTCTAAGTATAACGTAGCTGTTATGAGAAGGGGGAGAGATCGGCGCGGGGGAGATAGTTCATCCTTCGTCTGGTTTAAAATATTAACCCACGTTTGAAACTATTTCATTTCACTCAGTAACTTTGCAGTTAGACTAGAACAACCTTCGTTCGATTTCTAAATAATCTCTGTAAATAGAGATGACCTTAGTTTGGTCGAAGTGGTTTAACGTTCTTAGTAATTCTGTGGTGGAGGTATATTAATATTATAATATAATAGATATCTAGTTTTGTGAAGTGATTTAGTGTTTAATCGCCGATTCCATTTTAAACTATTTCTGTGTGCAGAGTGAATATTTTGATAGTTTGTTATTTCTTTAATCGACGTGTTGCAGTGGAAATACATAATAAATTATATCTTAGCTTACTAAACAATAATGTAGCTATAATGAAGTTAATTTAACTGCTAAATACTCAGTCGAAAATATTTTATATCAAACTTATAAATGCTAGATGCGACATCAGTGAATAGTGACGGAATACGCAGATATTCCTGAATTCATGATGATTGATTTTATAACTTACTTTACGGGAAGTTTTAAAGATAAGTCAAGCTGTAGGCTTGCTATTTAAAATGTAAGTTATAATGAGTACATATATGTAAATTATTTGATATGTGTTCTTTCTTCTATATAGTGAAACGGTGGTACCCAACTTGCCAGCGTTTAGTAACCTGAGAGACATATTTGTGAGAAGCATAGACATTTCCTATCTTTAACCACGTGGGTTTCTTTGTTTCAAGTAACACGGGTCTGACAGTGCATAAGCCATCAGAGAGAGACAGTAATAGCAACCCCACTAACGGTTTCTAAAGACTAGAAATATATATTGGGCTTTTGAGCCAGTTCATAATTGCTCCACAAATTTAAATGTACATGCTGCCTGGCGGCGAGAATATTACAAGATTAACATTCCGCAAGAAATTGTGACTAGTATTGTGGTGACCAAATAGAGTACCTTCCTGGAAGTAGACACCGATCTGACATTCCTTAATTCTAGAATCCAAAGCTAATGACATTGTGCTCTGCTAACTTTCGTGCCTGGACAAATTTTATGTGACTTAATCAGACATTTGAAAACTTAGAACCCCCAAGGAATCGTTCCCTGAGAGTTTAGTACGTCTTTTGGAACTGGGGATTTCTTGGTCAAGGACTGCATTTTCGGGTCTGTGTGAAGGTCCTAGAATTAGTATGTTCCCAGAGGCAGCGAGCAAAGTTGTGAGTATACATGTGTAAGAAAGGCCATGGCTGGATGAATGAGAGTACACAGGTCTGAGTGTTATTATACCAGTGTATTATCGTCACACATTTGCTGTCTTAAATTTTTTTTACCTGCAGAATTTGTTACAAAATGCTAGAGTTTCTGTTTTTCTTAGGTTAAAGCAGATATATCCAACTCTGTTCATATATTGATGTGGTGAAGTGGGATGTTATAAATATTTATAGGGGACTTAGTGTACTGACTGAGATCAGCTGTGAAGGTATCTATATCTATTAAGAGTAGTGTATTATAGATAACCTTACTTGCTACCACATATCTATATATCTCAGTCAGAATTATTCTGGAATAGTGTGATGACTACGTTATGTGTCTAGGGTATGTGTATGATGAAGTGTAAGTCACAACAACAGACAGATAAACAATTTAATTTAATCCACTACTCTTGACAACACTGTGACACTCACATACATATAACACTCTATGAGAATATCTTAAGGAGTCACTGATAACTTTTCAAATAACAATATGTATTCATTGTTGTCATAAAGGTATATGTGTCCTGATTCAAATACAAAGGAACCAGGAATCACAATCAATTTTAATTACAAGTATATGTACAGACTTTATCAATATGAATATTGTAGTGACATATATTATTAAAAATATCCTATGTGTGTCAGTTGTGTAGTAGTAATATGAGGTAATACTGGTTTTGTTTTGTTCAAGCTCTGTTGGTATTTGTCATCATGACTTCAATAGTTTGTCTTAAGGAAACTAGTATCGGAGATGTTCTCAGTTCCTGATATTAAGACAATTAAATTCCCCTCTGAATGTTATTTTTACAAAGTTATTTCAAGATGAGGGGACATAATGTTGAGCTCAGCTGGCCAAATCAGCTTATCTTGCGTGATGGCGGCAGGAAAGGACTCCTCTGCTCGAATTCTCCCCTGGGCTCTGGAGACACCTCACTAATAGCTAAAAAGACCAAGGAGTATGCTGTCCGACTCTGGATTCAGCAAAGCTCTGACCAGGTGCTGCTCAATACCATCAAGACCACGGTCCCTGAAATCAAGAAGGATGTACCTTCTACTTCATAACTAACTTATACTCTCTTTTTACACTGATCACAATACATCACAAACATTGAGTTCAGAGCGTTAGGCCAACTGTCAGCTTCATCTGAAATACTTTATACCAGTATTTACCTCCTTAATGGTTACCATGCCTCTGCACTTCCAGCATTATTTCTGTCTAATCAATAATCTAGGTGTCAGTGTACTGTTTGGCCATTCCATGCAGTTTTACTTTCCTCCGACACCTTCTGTTCAGGCGGGAGCATTATAGGCTTTACATCATGTTTGCTACTGAACTACACATATATACAGGCATAAATTAACAATTCACATTCAATTTTCATTAAAAGATACTGAATGTTTCAAGCTTACCACAATTCATGGAAACAAACACAGATACGTTGATTAGCAATGAATTCTGGCACAATTACTGGCACAAATTCCCATCTGCTTATGTTCCAGGCTTTTATTTAGCAAAATATGAGCTGGCTTCAACGCACTGTTGCTTTATCAAGCTTATTTGCACTAGTGGTCTCGAACTAACGCTCCTAAGTGAGTATATCAGCGAGTCTAGCCAATGAGGCCACGTTTCGACAAGTGTTTGAAAAAATGTTACCTTTCCACGTCTCCCCTAACAACGATAGATAGTATTTATAGCCCGACCAATCGTGGTTAGTCTTTCATTTGTTGCGCTCCAATCAATTTGGAGTTTACATGGTAGGCTATTTCTGTAACGTAAGGTTTTTTTCAAACACGTTATAAAAAATTTTATGAGCAGAAATGATTTTATGTTGTCAGGCATCCCCACTATTTTATTTTGGTTATAATTTATTAATTCCTGGACTATTTGCGTAACGTTTTACATATTCTTTGTCAGCAAGCCCTAAGGAACCCAAATATCCAAATTTAAAAGAGCTACGTGGCTGCGTTCAAAATATGCAATTCCTTCTACCTCCTGTTTCGAAGATGTGCTGTCTGGGTACTGTAATGTTTTCAAACGTAAACCCATATAATGTTATCTTTCCTAATAAGCGTTTTTTGTGATTTTAAAACCTAACTCTGGGAAGGGTAGTGTATTTTATCACTGTCCGTCCGAAAAAGTTAGTGCATGTAGCCTAACACGCGTGATAGTAGTAATTGTGTATCGCGCGACGCGTGTTTAATTTTGCATGCGTTCCTGATTTCATTCGCCCCTCTCTCTCTTTCTATTTGAGTCCATCTGTTCGTTCGTTTTGGTAACGTAATATAATTAATGTTAGGATTAATTTAGGTCATTACGCAGGGTGCCTCTCAATGTTTTTCCAAGAAATACAGCACACGTTTCATTGAAGAAAGCGGGTATAATACAGTAAGCTTTTACTATCAACGTGAAATCGTTACAATTTGCAGACGAAGCAGAAAACAAGGGGGATTTCGAGTACCTTCTTTGTGACAGCACTGTTATTTTACCATTGCTCTTTTCTTTATTAATTTTATTTGTTAGGCTTCATATTTACCTAATAATTTATATATGTGGATTAGAATATTCCACGACACCTCCCCTCTTAAAACAGACATTATATGTCAGTCCTTTATTCTATATACACATAGAGAAATTTATTATTATTTCTGGGGTTTACGGTGATTCTCATCACACGGATGGCGGCTTAAAAAATCCGCTCCCAAATTGATTTTTCCAGATATATACTCAATGCTAAAATTATAGGGAGCCAGAAGTAAAGACCATCGGAGTAACCTAGAGTTCTCATGCTTAGCCTGTGCTAGAAACGATAAAGGTTTGTGGTCTGTTTGCAACTTAAATGCCTTCCCATATAGATAAATATTGAATTTCTTTATCGCCCATATTACTGCAAGACATTCTTTTTCGCTAGTTGAGTAGTTGATTTCAGCTTTATTCAACTTTCTGCTAGCATATGCCACTGGGCTTAATTCCCCATCCAATGCATCTGATTTCTGTAGTAGAGTTGCACCTAACCCAATATTACTTGCATCCGTCCTTACTATGAATTCTTGACTTAAGTCAGGTAATTTCAAAATGGGTTTACTTGTGAGCTTTTCCTTCAATTCTTGGTAAGTCATTTCACATTGTGGTGTCCATGTAATGCGATCTGGATGTCCTTTACGTGTCAATTCAGTTAACGGTGCACATATGGAATTAAAGTTTTTGATATACTTCTGGTAGAAACCACATAATGAGACAAAGGATCTCACGTCCTTCTTGGTTTGTGGTCTCGGGGCTTTCTGTAGTTTCTCTAAATTCTTTGGGTCAGGGGTCATGTTTCCCTGATAAACTGTGTGTCCCAAAAATTCCAATTCTTTACATCCAACGCAACATTTGGTTGGTCGGGCTGTTAAATTTGCCTCCCTAAGTCGATTAAACAGCATGTTCAGAGAGTCAATGTGTTCCTCAAATGTTTCTGTTGCTATTAGAATATCATCCATGAAATTTGTTATACATGGATTATTCAGAGGGTCCAATAATTTTCTCATCATTCTAGAGAAGACACTAGGCGCATTCTTCAATCCAAATGGCAATCTATTAAACTCATAGTGTCCTTCTGAGGTACTAAAAGCTAGGTATGGTCTAACCTCAGGCTTTACTGGAATCTGATAGTATCCTTTACTCAGATCCACTTTTGAGAAATATTTAGCTTTATTTAGTCTGGCAAACAGCTGATTTGTATCCGGCAATGGATCCACCTGTCCTTCTGTAATAGCATTCAGTCTCCTGTAATCTATACAGAGTCTATGTTCTCCAGAGGGCTTCCGTAAGAGTACAACACCGGAACTATACGAAGACTCACTGTGCGAAATAATTCCTTCCTTCAATAGATAGTCTATCTCTTCCTTCAAAGCTTTCTCCTTAGCAAACGGAATCGAATATGGTTTCATACAGACAGGTGTGGAGTCTATCAGTTTCATATCATATTCCAATAGGTTTGTATGCCCTGGTCGGTCTGTTAACACCTCTGCATGATTATTTAGAACCTGTTGCACTCTCTCTTTCTGAGTTTTCGTTAAATGTGTACTGATTTTCACCTGTGCTGCTGTCTCACAGGGGTGTAATGGATACTCAAATGATGAAAGTGGTTCCTTTTTCATCTCCATGGCGATGGACAAGGTCAACAAGTGTGTCTCTTCCTGATGTTCTCTTTCCAAATATTTCTTCAGGAGATTCACATGATAGATTTTTTCTTTCCCCTTCTTATCTATCTTATAATTTGTTCTAGATACCTTCTCTAAAACTGTATATGGACCCTGCCATCCAATTTGTAACTTATTCTGACTCCCGGGCAAAAGAAGCAGTACTTTCTCTCCCACAGCCAAATTTCTGTCTTTCGCCTTCCTGTTATAATAGGCAGCATGTTTCTTCCTGGCTTGTTTCAAATTTTCATTGGCAAGTTTCCAGCCAGTTTTTAACCGAGTGGTCAGCTCATTCACATATTGGTATGAAGATGTAATGTTTTCCTCTGCCTTTTCATCAGTCCACGTTCTTAACATAGCTTCGTATGGACCTTTAATTGTGTGGACCTATTTGTCCATGCACCGGTATGGTCTCTTCCACTCGAAGCTTTATAGTGATGATTTTTCCTCCCAGAATTATCATTCACAAAACGACCGCTACCAATTTTTCTTTTGGGGCTTTCTCCCCACTTAAAATTCTTGATGAGAGATTTCCTCTCTACATCTTCTTCCTCCAGTTTGTTTAAGTCCGATTGAGGGATTGTCGGCTTATCCTGGGGTAAGACATCTTTTTGCACTCTCCGCATAGTGGCCATTGTAAAACAGTTAAGTGAAGCTTGTCCGTGAAAAGGGGCTTCCCATTCCATTTGGTCCACTTTATCAAATCTATTTTTCTTTTTATTATCAGGCCTAATTTTGCCCCGTGGCGTGTCCAGGTCCTGATCCATGTTCCCACTTGTGGGTGTTCCCTCATGTGCTATGCTACACCTTTCTACAAAATTCTCAATGTCCCAGCTTGCTTTGGGCCAATAATAATTGTGAGCCACCTTTTGAATGATGGTACCTATCTTCTCATGGTCCCCATCTGGTTTCACATGTAGGCTCCTTATTAAGTCTGCCCTATATCTTTTTGGAAGAACCAGCTGTCCGTGACCTTTGGATCTAGCTCCAGTCTTCCTATACATCAACTTGTTTTTCATGTAAAAATCTCCCTTGCCTGGAGTTGTATGACAAGTTGACAATTTTCTGAAACAAGGCTTGAGTGTTTTATCCCCAGCCTGTGCCTTCCTCATCTCTTCTGGAGTGGTATCTAACATAATATCCTCCTCCTGTCTTGAGGTCGACCTCACCTGAAGGGTTGCCATATACACAGGTTTCCTTCTGCAACGGTCAGTGTCATGATTGTCCATCTGACAATTCTTACACCACCTTTTTCCTTGGTTGAAAGATTTTCTTTCATCATATTTCCTTTCATCGAATTGTGGGAATTTATTTTTATTTTCATACCGTGGCCTATCAAATTGGTGCTTACCTTTATTTTGATCCTTAGGATCAAATTTATTAAAGTTCTGTGGTGCTCTAAAGTTATCCACTTGTTTCTTTTTATTACCTGTTACCTCTGCTTGAGCTGCTTGATACCTTTCAGCAACATTTAGCAACTCACCCAGCCTCTCTGCACCTTGTTCCATGAGAAACTTTCTCAGGTCTGGAGCCATGGACTCTCTTAATTGCTCTATAAGGACCATTTCCTTAAGATCTTGGGTTTTCCCCAGAGAAGTCCATTTCTCCAAGTATGTCTCTATTCGTGCAGAGAACTGGTGATAGGTTTCACCTGACAGTAGTTTAGCATTCCTAAATTTTTTCCTATAAAATTCTGCATTCTTTTCATACCTTAACAAAAGAGCCTGCTTTAGCATCTCATAATTTTCCTGATCACCTCTGCTCATTTTTGCAAAAACTTCATAAGCTGCCCCACGAAGTCCCTGAGATAACTTTAAGCTCCACCTTTCTCTCTCTAACCCATACGTGGTAGCTAATAGTTCATACCTATTTAGGTAGCTCTCTATATCATCGTCTTTCTCAACAAAATGATCTAAATGAAAATTCATAGCTGAGGTTGAGGCTCCTTGGCTAGCAGTGGCATCAGAGGCAAAGGGACTGGCACCATTTTCAGGAGCATGGCCTTGAAACTCAAATTCCCTGAGTCGTAACTCATGTTCCCTTTGTAATCTTTTCTCCTCCTTTTCTGCTTCCCTCTCTGCAGCTAATTTCTTCTCTTCCCTTTCTGCAGCTAATTTCTTCTCTTCCCTTTCTGCAGCTAATCTCTTGTCTTCCCTTTCTGCAGCCAATCTCTTGTCTTCTCTTTCTGCCTCCAATTTCTTAGCCTCAGCCTCAATCTGCAACCTCTTAGTCTCAGCCTCAGCTTGCAACCTCTTAGTCTCAGCCTCTAACTTTCTTTCGGCCTCTTTTTCTAATCTTCTTTCTTCGCGTTCAATAAATTTGTCACATTCCGTGGTGACATAGGCAACCATAACTTGCCCATCTAATCCTAACTCTTTTGCAGTCTGAACAGCAGCAGATCGAAACTTGGCCAGGTCCGCCATTGTCTATCAGGTAAATTTCTACAATGTCTAACCAACAATTTAATCTCTAAATATATCTAATGGACAACACAGGCACCGTGAGCTCAACCTTATTTAATTCCACCCAAGGATACCTTTTAATTCTTATATTCCCTGAAGTGAATTACCCCCAATATTTTTAATAGGGAAAGATTCAAAATCCCAAGAGCGAGACCCCAATATATGTGGTGAAGTGGGATGTTATAAATATTTATAGGGGACTTAGTGTACTGACTGAGATCAGCTGTGAAGGTATCTATATCTATTAAGAGTAGTGTATTATAGATAACCTTACTTGCTACCACATATATCTATATATCTCAGTCAGAATTATTCTGGAATAGTGTGATGACTACGTTATGTGTCTAGGGTATGTGTATGATGAAGTGTAAGTCACAACAACAGACAGATAAACAATTTAATTTAATCCACTACTCTTGACAACACTGTGACACTCACATACATATAACACTCTATGAGAATATCTTAAGGAGTCACTGATAACTTTTCAAATAACAATATGTATTCATTGTTGTCATAAAGGTATATGTGTCCTGATTCAAATACAAAGGAACCAGGAATCACAATCAATTTTAATTACAAGTATATGTACAGACTTTATCAATATGAATATTGTAGTGACATATATTATTAAAAATATCCTATGTGTGTCAGTTGTGTGTAGTAATATGAGGTAATACTGGTTTTGTTTTGTTCAAGCTCTGTTGGTATTTGTCATCATGACTTCAATAGTTTGTCTTAAGGAAACTAGTATCGGAGATGTTCTCAGTTCCTGATATTAAGACAATTAAATTCCCCTCTGAATGTTATTTTTACAAAGTTATTTCAAGATGAGGGGACATAATGTTGAGCTCAGCTGGCCAAATCAGCTTATCTTGCGTGATGGCGGCAGGAAAGGACTCCTCTGCTCGAATTCTCCCCTGGGCTCTGGAGACACCTCACTGATAGCTAAAAAGACCAAGGAGTATGCTGTCCGACTCTGGATTCAGCAAAGCTCTGACCAGGTGCTGCTCAATACCATCAAGACCACGGTCCCTGAAATCAAGAAGGATGTACCTTCTACTTCATAACTAACTTATACTCTCTTTTTACACTGATCACAATACATCACAAACATTGAGTTCAGAGCGTTAGGCCAACTGTCAGCTTCATCTGAAATACTTTATACCAGTATTTACCTCCTTAATGGTTACCACGCCTCTGCACTTCCAGCATTATTTCTGTCTAATCAATAATCTAGGTGTCAGTGTACTGTTTGGCCATTCCATGCAGTTTTACTTTCCTCCGACACCTTCTGTTCAGGCGGGAGCATTATAGGCTTTACATCATGTTTGCTACTGAACTACACATATATACAGGCATAAATTAACAATTCACATTCAATTTTCATTAAAAGATACTGAATGTTTCAAGCTTACCACAATTCATGGAAACAAACACAGATACGTTGATTAGCAATGAATTCTGGCACAATTACTGGCACAAATTCCCATCTGCTTATGTTCCAGGCTTTTATTTAGCAAAATATGAGCTGGCTTCAACGCACTGTTGCTTTATCAAGCTTATTTGCACTAGTGGTCTCGAACTAACGCTCCTAAGTGAGTATATCAGCGAGTCTAGCCAATGGAGCCACGTTTCGACAAGTGTTTGAAAAAATGTTACCTTTCCACGTCTCCCCTAACAACGATAGATAGTATTTATAGCCCGACCAATCGTGGTTAGTCTTTCATTTGTTGCGCTCCAATCAATTTGGAGTTTACATGGTAGGCTATTTCTGTAACGTAAGGTTTTTTCAAACACGTTATAAAAAATTTTATGAGCAGAAATGATTTTATGTTGTCAGGCATCCCCACTATTTTATTTTGGTTATAATTTATTAATTCCTGGACTATTTGCGTAACGTTTTACATATTCTTTGTCAGCAAGCCCTAAGGAACCCAAATATCCAAATTTAAAAGAGCTACGTGGCTGCGTTCAAAATATGCAATTCCTTCTACCTCCTGTTTCGAAGATGTGCTGTCTGGGTACTGTAATGTTTTCAAACGTAAACCCATATAATGTTATCTTTCCTAATAAGCGTTTTTTGTGATTTTAAAACCTAACTCTGGGAAGGGTAGTGTATTTTATCACTGTCCGTCCGAAAAAGTTAGTGCATGTAGCCTAACACGCGTGATAGTAGTAATTGTGTATCGCGCGACGCGTGTTTAATTTTGCATGCGTTCCTGATTTCATTCGCCCCTCTCTCTCTTTCTATTTGAGTCCATCTGTTCGTTCGTTTTGGTAACGTAATATAATTAATGTTAGGATTAATTTAGGTCATTACGCAGGGTGCCTCTCAATGTTTTTCCAAGAAATACAGCACACGTTTCATTGAAGAAAGCGGGTATAATACAGTAAGCTTTTACTATCAACGTGAAAACGTTACAATTTGCAGACGAAGCAGAAAACAAGGGGGATTTCGAGTACCTTCTTTGTGACAGCACTGTTATTTTACCATTGCTCTTTTCTTTATTAATTTTATTTGTTAGGCTTCATATTTACCTAATAATTTATATATGTGGATTAGAATATTCCACGACAATTGACGAGAAAGAAAGAAATCTCTTAGACTAAACCCTACGTATCTATAACTCTTTGGGCCATCATCTGTTCTCTTAACGGGGCTGTGGGCTAAACCTAGAGTAAGATCTAACGGGCTATCATCCTTGTAGCATTTTCTTGAATTTTTGTGACTATTTGTATATGTTTTTTCCTTGATGAAATTTTTGGTGTTGTGAGAGATTTTTTTTGATGATAATAATAAAAATCTCTCTTGGACAAAATCAGTGCGTTGGTCAGCTCGATCCCAAATATATATCTAATCATTGTTATAGATTTTCCAAGACTGTGTGTTTAACTGTCGTCACGTGTATGTGCGTGCCCGTGAGTAGATAGAATTATATGTAATATATATGTGGTTTAGACTGTCGGACTCTATTAAAAAAAGTCGTCGTAGAGGATAGGTGAGAGAGAGAAGAATTCTTTTCGCTTTCAGCGACAGCCTCTATACCACAGTCTATCATCTCACCTGGGTGGAAATTCTATTGTTTTTACTAATTCTCACGGTGCCTATCACCTATTCAAACCTATTCAGAAGGGACCAAACCAAAGTCTTAATTCTCCTATCCAAAATCTACGACAACATCAACACATTCAAGAAATAACAGATACACTGAATAAGTATAGCCCACCAGGTGGGTCTGACATCAATCTAAAGAAGACAGAAATCATGACTCTCAATATAAGAAATCATGAACCCATAACAATAAGGAACCAGAAGCTAGAACAGACAGCCACATTCACATACACAGGATGCATAGTAACACCAGACGGCGGAACAAGCAAATACATCAACAACAGAATGAATAAAGCGAGAACAGTCTTAGCTAGTATAAACAACATCTGGAAATCTTCCCAGTACAGTACAAGCACAGCATTAAGATTATATGAGAGCTGTGTATTTTCCGTGCTTCTCTATGGTGCGAAGTGCCGGAGAGTAACAGATAAGGAAATGTCGAAATTGTCCTCTTTCCACACACTCGGCCTAAGGAAAATTCTCGGAATCTTTTGGCCGAATACGACCACCAAGCAAGAAATACTTACTCGGAGCAACCAAGAGGGCATGCATACCAGCATAGCTGGTAGATGCTGGAGTTTGGTTGGCCATGTCCTCAGAAGGGACTCCGATGCCATCACAAGAACAGCTGTGCTATGGACCCCTGAAGGAAATAAAAAGAGAGGCCGACCAAAAACAACTTGGCGGAGAACTGTGGAGTCCAAGGTGCAAAGAATGAACCAGAGCTGGGGCATTGCACGAAGGATGGCCGCCGACCAAACAAAGTGGAAGCACTTTGTTGCTGCCCTACAAGACATCACCAGGCGTGATGTCCACTGACTACTTTGACAGCCGGGGGCTAAGGATCAAAGAAGATGCTGCTTAAAACTTCTAGCAAGGGAAACAAAAGGGACACATCCATCGCATTGTTTACCGCGACCCTAAACTGGGTCAACCCGTAGATTAAGAGTCACTGGTCTAGATAGATGCGTGTCTGGGTGAATGACTTTATATGGCGAACCAGCCTGCCCCCACACACTGTGTTATGATAGCTTCTACTATTAACTAGATTTTCAATATCAGGGCCACACTGTACACCTGGACTTTGAACATCATTTTAGTGAACTTCCACTTGACCTTTTGACCATCCATCGAAACGTAGGACTAAATCAGCATTTTAAACTTCAGGATCTAATGGTTAATAGCTTCACCGCAACAATACTAATATTTGTAAATATTATTTGAAAGAAAGAGAGACACCCCCTCTTAAAAATTAATTAATTAATTAAAGGGTCCAATCAATCAGTACCTAATAGCTGCCTAAGGAGCATAGACCTTCAAGAAACACACGGCAAGTCGTCCTGTCACGTGCCATCAGCTCAAGTTCTCCTGTCCCGTGCCATCAGCTCAAGTTCTCCTATCACGTGCCATCAGCTCAAGTTCTTTCCACGCCTTCCTCATAATTTTCACTTCGATCTCCACCTCTCTTCTCCAAGTGTTTCTTGGTCTACCTCTAACCTCTCTTACCCTGGGGATTCCAGAACAAAGACTGCTTTGTAATGCTATCTACCGGTTTCCTCATTGTGTGTCCTATCCATCACCACCGTCTTCTTCTCATCTCTTGTTCCACTGGCATGTGTCTGGTTCTTATAATCAGTTCCACATTAGTGATCTTGTCATGCCATTTTAATCCTTATATTCTACTCAAGCACCCGTTTATGAAAGCCTGTAGCTTTTTGATTGTTGTTTTTGCTGTTCTCCATGTTTCAGAGCTATACTTTAGGACTGACTTGACATTTGAGTTGAAGATTAATTAATGTGTTATGTGTCTTCTCCGGGTAAGTATATGTGCTTTGAAGAAACACCACAAGATGTAGAATCATACATTTATCTTCGCAGCTGTATAGACAAAATTGGAGGAACAAACAGTGATATCAAAATAAGAATATAAACGATAAGAGGAGATTTCATTGCATTGGGAAATGTATGGAAATCAACAGAAATCAAAACCAATACAGAAATCATAATCTTCATCTCAAATGTCAAGTAAGTCCTATTATATGGCTGTGAAACATGGATAACAACTAACAACAACAAAGAAGTCATATATTTTCATAAATGGGTGCTTGTGTAGAACAGAAGGATTGAAGTGGTATGACAAGAACACCAGTTTGAAGCTGATGACAAGAACACCAGTTTGAAGCTGATGACAAGAACACCAGTTTGAAGCTGATGACAAGAACACCAGTTTGAAGCTGATGACAAGAACAAGATAAGTGCCAGTGGACCACGGGATAAGAAGAAGACGCTGGTGATGGACAGGACACACACTGAGGAAACCTCTTGGTAGCATTACAAGGCAGTCCTCGTTCTGGAGCCCCCATGGCAAAAGAGGCAGAGGGGACTGAAAAACATATAAAGAAGATAACTGGAGACAGAAATAAACGGGATAAATAAGGCATTGAGCAGATAGCACAGGAGCTTGGAGTGAATTGGTTGAACGCCCATGCTCCTCTGTGAGCAGAAGGATAATGAATGAATCATTGAAATGAAGCAGATAGGTTCAAAACAGGTGAGAAAATCATGAAACGATAATGACGCAGAAGAAAATAAACAAGTAAAACCCACAACTTAAAATAATCAATTCCTATGGTTGCCTCACAAGAAATGAAAGTTTAACTCTTCAGGTCTTTAAGAACTTTGTCGTCGTTCGTTATAAATCATAACAGCACGTCTATCGTTAAAATGTAAAAAAAAAAAATTACGATACAATTAATATTAACGTTTACATCATCACCACCAGCATCATCGTCGTTGTCGTAATCATCATCTTAGTCGTCATCATCATCATCGTTATCATCATCATCTTAAATACCCCTAAGCTCCCCAAGGAACAAAAGCCGTCAACAAATTCATACGAAGTCCCCGTGTCCTCTATCATTCGCTCAAGGTCTGGCGCTTGTCTGGTTCTTGTCATCAGTTCCACATTGGTGACCCATTTCAATCTTTATCTGCACAAGTCTGTAACTTCTCATTACCTGTCTGCTTATTGGTTTGATTTCGTTTGGTTTTAAGGACTATCTTGATTGCACACGGACAACTTCCATCAGTGCTCCGATCTCCTCCCTTAGATCACACAAGGAGGATCTCAGCACAGTGCACGAAATCCGTAGCGAGAAGCCCAATGTGTTTATATAGGAATCACACATTTTATAAATATTTTTGTGGTGGGTAGGTTTCTCATTTTTAAATTTTGCCATGCAGCGGTCGAGTGGCCTACTCTTTACGATTTCCAACTGCCGAGATATTTTTAACGTATGCAACGTTTAAACGGGACCTCCTATTTTTTCGCCCTTACTACCCAGGATATGAGGGGGGAGTATGACATCATTAGGAATCACTGGTTCTGAAAAAAATGTCCATCAATTATATACCCTGTACTGGGGGCGAACCCGGTACCTTTAGAATTAGAGGCCGACGCCATACCTCTTAGCCACTCCGACACCCCATTTACACCAGTACACACCGATATACTACGTTGTACCTTCGGTTCAGTAATACACTTTTGCATAGCACCGCCTCCATTTTTACACGATAATTCGTCGTCGTGCTGTATAATTCAGTTATTACTTACCCACATTGTTGCTACAGCTGCTACTTTGAGACCCGACACAAACATCACATATTCTTTTGATGTTCCTTTTTTGTCCGATGAAGAATTTCCTGTGCTTTGTCTATATTATGTAGATCGCTGTAACATCTGCGAGTAGAAATTGCGATATGCAACAGACCGAATACAAGTTATACATGGGGTATTTGCCGTTATTCATCCTTCTGTGACGCTGTATGACTGTGTGAATTCTAATTTGAGTTGTTTATCGGTTGCTCACTTGCAACTGCAATACGATTGGCTGACTTGATACCATTCTTACACGACTCACTGTTTTAACTGCTTGATGTTTGAATGAAGCTGTTTTAACTGCTTGATGTTTGAATGAAGCTGTTTTAACTGCTTGATGTTTGAATGAAGCTGTTTTAACTGCTTGATGTTTGAATGAAGCTGTTTTAACTGCTTGATGTTTGAATGAAGCTGTTTTAACTGCTTGATGTTTGAATGAAGCTGTTTGAACTGCTTGATGTTTGAATGAAGCTATTTGAACTGCTTGATGTTTGAATGAAGCTGTTTGAACTGCTTGATGTTTGAATGAAGCTGTTTTAACTGCTTGATGTTTAAATGAAGCTGTTTGAACTGCTTGATGTTTGAATGAAGCTGTTTGAACTGCTTGATGTTTGAATGAAGCTGTTTTAACTGCTTGATGTTTGAATGAAGCTGTTTTAAAATCCTGTCAGTTTAGAGCAGGGGTAAGCAACACAGGTGCTGTGGGGGATCTACTTTAAAAACACTGAGCACTCTAATGATCTACTTTTAAACAGTTATGTTTGTTTTAAGGTTTCAGAGTAGCTGGAAATTGGAACAAATTAAGAATGTATGTAACTTTTACATCTACCGCACGATCGGCTTCCAGCAATCCCACCATCACAGCGGTGAAAAATTAAAACTAAATATTGTACCGAAAGTTAACTTCACTTTAAAGAAAAGATCGCTCGTTTTACAGGTCACGAATAAAGTGACTTTTTGTAAGTTAAACTTCGGCATTTTTTGGGTTGTTTTTTTTTCAATGGAAATGTGGTGCAAGTACCTTTTAAACCTGAATGCTCTCCCCTTGCCAAGATGGCGACTTATATTTTGACGTTAACAAATTTCTACTTTTATTTTGAAGAGACCAGTCAAACGGAGACATAATACTGCTGCCTTGCAGGCAGGCTGGGGACAGTCAAAGGCTAAGGAATGCAACCTGGCATAAAAGCCTGTTGAAATCGGATGCACTGGTTCACAGGAGTAAGGAAACAGTGCAAAGTACACTGCTTGATGATGACGTCATTAAAAAAAGTAAGCAAAATATTGCCGTCACCAGGTACCACTCCTTGAAAAACTCTATGGATGTACAAATGACCTCACGCTGACCTCTGCTTTCTCTGAGAATATTAAAGTAGACGTCTGAGAGTGTAGAAAGAGGATGAGAGTGAAACCTGGGAACACCCCCCTCTCCACACCCCCCCCCTCTCTTCCATAACCTAGAGATCTACCAAATGGTGCCTTGTGATGTACCGGTAGATCAAGATCTACGCCGCTTCAAATGTTAACGAGCATATCATAAAGGTCAAGGTAGTCCCATAGCAGGAACTGCCGTAGGGAGTAAAGTGTTTGAGACTTCGCCATACTAGGTCCCGCTTTATGAGGTGGGATGACCAAGTTCCCTTCCTCGCTGCATTTGTCTTCCCTAACTTAACAGCAGAGTCAGGTACCGATTTACAGCTGGTTAGACTGGAGCGTGACGCTACCTGGGTTCGATCCCGGAACCTGGAGACTGTGCCGCGAGAGGAAAGCGCTGTAACCGCTTAGCCAACCGGACGCTTGAGCATATCATTAAAAACGGTAAAGGTAGTTTCATAGTAGTTACTGCCGTAGGGGATAACATAATGGCAGCCTCATCATGTACAAAAATCATTTTTTTTTTAAGGCCAGAAAAAGTCACAATACAAACACAACACACGTAGAGTGAAATATATATATATATATATATATATATATCTATATATATATATATATATATATATATATATATATATATATATATATATATATATATATATATATATATATATATATATACACTAGCAATAACCCGTCAATATTGACAGGTTTTTAATTATAGTGTGTTGTTTCGGTTACATGTATTACAGACGGTACTATCACTATTGTGGTCATTTAATTGAAGGCGACCGTCATTAGATATTTGTAGTGAAAATTATTTGGATGTATTAAATATGAAGACATGGAGTAACCTTCCTAAATGACATGTGGAGCAGTGATAATGATCTAATGGACCGTAACTTGACTAAATAACTAACATTTCTTTTATGACAACATGTCTCGTAATTGTTCGTGCATCTTTTAAAATCTTGACTTTCCATATTTAATGTCTATCACCGTGAAAATAATATCTGCATTGATGATACCTCTTCATCGTCTCCGTATACTTCACACTTGCTGTAGTGTTCACATTTCTACCTGAAATATCTTGTTTAGTGCAACGTGGCTGCAGCTATGATAGTATAAAAATAAAATCATGATTTATTTAATTTGCGCACTTTTCTATTTTCGGGAGAGTACATATAAGGGAAACAATACAATAATTGTCTAACTTTCAACCACAATTGCACCCCTTAGCTGCGGTTGACAGTTCATGTACTCTCTCGAAAATAGAAAAAGTGCGCAAATGTGTCGTGGAATATTCTAATCCACATATATAAATTATCAAGTAAATATAAAGCCTAATAAATACATATAATAAATAAAGGAAGAAGAATGGTAAAGAACAGTGCTGTCACAATGACTGTACTCGAAATCCCCTTGTTTTCTGCTTCGTCTGCAAATTGTAACGCTTTCACGTTGATAGTAAAAGCTTACTGTATTATACCCGCTTTCTTCAATGAAACGTGTGCTGTATTTCTTGGAAAAAACATTGAGAGGCAGACTGCGTAATGACCTAAATTAATCCTAACATTAATTATACTGCGTTACCAAAACGAACGAACAGATGGACTAAAGGATAAAGAGAGAGGGAGGGCTGAAAATCAGGAACGCATGCAACACGCGTCGCGCGATACACAAATGCTGCCATCACGCGTGTAAGACTACATGCACTAACTTTTTCGGACGAACAGTGATAAAATACATAACCCATCCCAGAGTTAGGTTTTAAAATCATAAAAAACGCTTATTAGGAAAGATAACAATAGAGGGGTGTACGGTTGAAAACATAACAGTACCCAGACAGCACATCTTCGAAACAGGAGGTAGAAAATACATATTTTGAACGCAGCCACGTAGCTCTTTTAAATTTGGATATTTGGGTTCCTTAGGGCTTGCTGACCAAGAATATGTAAAACGTTACGCAAATAGTCCAGGAATTAATAAATTATACCCAAAATAAAATAGTGGGGATGCCTGACAGCATGGAATCATTTCTGCTCATAAAATTTTTTTATAACGTGTTTGAAAAAAAAATCTTACGTTACAGAATTAGCCTACCATGTAAACTCCAAATTGATTGGAGCGCAACAAATGAAAGACTAACCACGATTGGTCGGGCTATAAATACTATCTTTCGTTGTTAGGGGAGACGTGAAAAGGTAACATTTTTTCAAACACTTGTCGAAACGTGGCCTCATTGGCTAGACTCGCTGATATACTCACTTAGGAGCGTTAGTTCGAGACCACTAGTGCAAATAATCTTGATAAAGCAACAGTGCGTTGAAGCCAGCTCATATTTGTGTTAAATAAAAGCCTGGAACATAAGCAGATGGGAATTTGTGCCAGTAATTGCCAGAATTCATTGCTAATCAACGTATCTGTGTTTATTTCCATGAAATTGTGGGACCGTGGTCTTGATGGTACTGAGCAGCACCTGGTCAGAGCTTTGCTGAATCCAGAGTCGGACAGCATACTCCTTGGTGAGGTGTCTCCAGAGCCCAGGGGAGAATTCGAGCAGAGGAGTCATTTCCTGCCGCCATCACGCAAGATAAGCTGATTTGGCCAGCTGAGCTCAACATTATGTCCCCTCATCTTGAAATGACTTTGTAAAAATAACATTCAGAGGGGAATTTAATTGTCTTAATATCAGGAACTGAGAACATCTCCAATACTAGTCCCAAAAGACAAACTATTGAAGTCATGATGACAAATACCAACAGAGCTTGAACAAAACAAAACCAGTATTACCTCATATTACCACTACACAACTGACACACATAGGATATTTTAATAATATATGTCACTACAATATTCATATTGATAAAGTCTGTACATATACTTGTAATTAAAATTGATTGTGATTCCTGGTTCCTTTGTATTTGAATCAGGACACATATAACTTTATGATAACCATGAATACATATTGTTATTTGAAAAGTTATCAGTGACTCCTTAAGATATTCTCATAGAGTGTTATATGTATGTGAGTGTCACAGTGTTGTCAAGAGTAGTGGATTAAATTAAATTGTTTATCTGTCTGTTGTTGTGACTTACACTTCATCATACACATACCCTAGACACATAACGTAGTCATCACACTATTCCAGAATAATTCTGACTGAGATATATAGATATGTGGTAGCAAGTAAGGTTATCTATAATACACTACTCTTAATAGATATAGATACCTTCACAGCTGATCTCAGTCAGTACACTAAGTCCCCTATAAATATTTATAACATCCCACTTCACCACAAAATGACTGTATGCAAAATGTGACTGACCGACCGAAGTACTTACGGCGGGTATTATGGTATTGAATATATATATATATATATATATATATATATATATATATATATATATATATATATATATATATATATATATATATATATATATATATATATATATATATGTATATCACCCGTGTGTTGCCGGGGCCCGAAAGGGGAGCAAAGAATAGTAACACTGCACCCTACCACGCATGTCGTAAAAAGCGACTAAGGAGGGTTGGGCATGGGGCGGCTGTTTACCCCATCCCGTAAAAACTTCGCACAGTGGGCTGATCACCTGCTTGCCAACCAATCTGATTACGGAAACAACGATAGATTGTTTGGTCTGTTTTTGTTCCACAAAGACGCCACTAGGCGTGGTGGAAACAGCAATAGATTGATCAATTTGTTGTTGCCCTAAGACGCCACTAGGCGTACTGGCCACATACTGCTTTGCCGGTTGGTGGCTAAGGATGGAAGAAGAAAGATATATATATATATATATATATATATATATATATATATATATATATATATATATATATAGATATATATATATATATATATATATATATATATATATATATATATATATATATATATATATCTACACCCGTCAATGAAGGCCTACAATCATAGCCCCTTTTTTGCGTCGTTGTGTAACGAAAAAGGTTAATTGTTACATATTTTTTTAAATATTAACGTGTCAGTTAGTCTCTAGAGTAATGTATAGAACTGATGGTAGTTTGCGTAAAAACTTCATAATAAGTCAAAACATTAAATCTTTGTTTAAATGGGTAACAACAACCTGGAATGGATTAAGGTAAGTCAGGTGAAGTCACTGTCACGAAAACGAATTATCAGAAGGTTAAGTTTCACGATATTACGTAACGTCTTTTCAACGTTTACACGTCATGTATTGTCAATTACTGACAAATGTTTTTGTTTCATTACCTTACTTTGCTTAACAAATTGAATAAATCTGGTCTATTTTCATATAATGTGTGACTTTTTTTTATTTCTGTGACTTATGTCCTAGCCAAAATTGTGACCTTTATCTGTAACTTTTTTTCCTGTGACTTTGTTTCCGCTCACCTGTATAAATTCCTTGGCGTATTGTGTTAGTCTCTCTATATTTAGAGCTCGATAGATGTTTCATTTTATTGACATTAAATAAAATATACGGAAACCAAGCAGGGTTAAATTTGCTCACGGCCTGATACACAACAACGTGCCAAACAAAATAACAAAAAATGATTTTGGCCAAATTAGAGGAAGTGCCTTCTGACCCACTTATGGCATTTCCTGTTATCTGGCCCCCGGAGTGCGAAAAGACAAGGCAGGTTAATCGGTGCTTGGTGTGTTTAAAAGCTGAAATTGTGGCTGTTTTCCCGCGTTTTGTTTTTTAATCTAAAAAAATCTCTCTTAAACCTGGAATCACGTGATTTTTGTTTTGTTTTGTTTGTTTATTATTCCTTTAATAAATTTTATTTTTCATAGCCATGATTTTTAAATGATTATAAGAAAATTACAATTTCACTTTTGGATTTCCTCCAATAAAAAAAAAAAATATTCAAAGCCATGATTTTAAAATGAATATAACCAAACTATTATTTTACACCGAAAGGAAATATGTAGAGGTTCAGTCGCCAAGAGCCAACAGGCGTTCAGTTGCCTCCTGCCCACTATTTATTTGGTGCCCCATGAGCCCATACACACATATTCATACATAGATCCATCTATATATATATATATATATATATATATATCTATATATATTTTCCATCTTAAAATAATTAGCTCCTGGACACTCTAGTCATCTGAACTCTGTCCCAAGGAAATACGGTACTTTACCGTGGTCTGAAATCTAATTTCAGAGTTCTCTTATTGCAAAGCTGTCCCTGCATCTATTACCATCCATTAAACACACACCTGTTCTATTCATGCTGGCCAGTGGTCATAACGGATGAGTGAAATTGATACTATTATCCAATTATCGGGTGACAGCAACTGGAAACTGTATGCAGGGAAGATTTAAGGAACACATACCCTTTAAGTCGAATATACTTTAATTTAAAATCCTTACTTTTCCTCTTAAAGTCGAATATACTTTAATTAAAAATCCTTACTTTTCCCCTCAAGAATTTCTCATATCTTGGTCGTATAATAACAGAAAATGACGGATACGAAACAGAAATCAAGAAGAAAATAGGAATGACCAAAGCTGCATTCAACAACATGAGACAAATACTGACATCAAAACAATTAACTCACAAATACTGACATCAAAACAATTAACTCACAAATACTGACATCAAAACAATTAACTCACAAATACTGACATCAAAACAATTAACTCACAAATACTGACATCAAAACAATTAACTCACAAATACTGACATCAAAACAATTAACTCACAAACACTGACATCAAAACAATTAACTCACAAATACTGACATCAAAACAATTAACTCACAAACACTGACATCAAAACCATTAACTCACAAATACGGACATCAAAACAATTAACTCACAAATACTGACATCAAAACAATTAACTCACAAATACTGACATCAAAACAATTAACTCACAAATACTGATATCAAAACAATTAACTCACAAATTAAAACTAAGAATCGTCAAATGTTATATATATTCTTCATTACTGTATGGTGTAGAAACATGGACAATGAACGAACAATTGAAAGAAAGAATTGAAGCTTTCGAGATGAGGGTATATAGAAGAATGGGACGCATATCATGGACAGAGAAGAAAACAAAGAGGTATAGGAAACCTAGGAATGAAAAGAGAATTAATGGAGGAGATCAAAATTAGACAGGTAAAATATTTTGGCCATATAAAAAGACATAACACCGGACACTGAAGATTATAATGGAAGGAACAGTTGAAAGCAGACTTGCAAGGGGAATACAGTGCTATAAGCTGGAAGATAACATCAAGAAATGGACCGGAAATAGTCTATCAGAGTGCACCTTCAAGACAAGAGACAGAAGACGTTGGAGATCCATTACCGACAGCCTTCGGTGTGGGGGACGACAGCTGATGATGATGACATTTCCTCCCATTCTTTTCATAATTTTCTTTTCCATCATTCAACCACCTCATTGTTTCATATACTTCTCTCACATTCTGTTAGTTTTGTTTTTTAAATTTTTCCCACGAACAGTCGTGACACATTTTCTTTCGTCTGCTCGTGTTTCCATTCACAAAGTTCCCACCAGAACCCCTGGAGGTAGCATGACCTTCGACGGACGTATTCTGTTTCAGAACGGCGACAAAGGCCTCCGTGTGAAGTTTGCTACTGAACTTAAGTGACGTCCCTTGGGACACTCTCGGGTGGAACGTGATTAAGATGAAAAAATATTATCAGTGCGGTTATCAGGGGACAGGAAACATTATTGCCAACGGCTAAGCTTGTTTACATTATAATTTCATGTATATTTATTGTACTTTATTTGCGGTTCACAAATGCCTGCATTCATTTATGTTTTAATTTTGTGATATATTTATCAGCAGCTTTCACTTACATTAATTATTATAATACTACCACGTGATTGAAAAGTTACGCACTATTTTAAAATTTGTTATATCATCACTTGTATCTATTGGAAATTGATACTTACAGATCAAAAGGTCGTTTATATTTGGACATGCGCACTAAGATAACCGACTAGGTTGAACGGGACGCGCCTCGCCAAAACGAGGCAACATTTTATGTTTTTTTTTAAAAATATATTGGAAATACGTGAAACATGTCAAAACAAGAAGCAGTAATCCGCCATTTGATTAATAAGTTTTATTATCATTTGTTTCGGAAAATAAATAAAAATAAAATCTAAGTTTGCAAATAAATGAACGTTACAGTAGCCGGCAATATTTGCTTGCCGGCTATGAAATTATGTGTTGAACCGCCCGAATACTTCATGTCAGGAGGGATCCCGTTACACGCCCATTGAGGCATATTGGGAATATGGTGTTAGGCCCATATTTTCTTGACCATCGGCACACTAGGGGTGATGTGGTTAGCATCACGCCGGCCGCCTTAACCTTCCCAGAGTTGCTCTGGTACCCAATTGGGGCTGAGTCGACCCAGGAGCCGTTTGCAGCCTAAAAAAATCCACACCTCATCCGGGGATCGAACCATAGACCACTGAGCTAGAAAGCCAGTGCACTAACCACTATGCTACCGCGGCTACTTCATGTAACAATGCCAAAAACTTAAATCTGTGCAAAATACAACTATTCGCAATCATATATCACACATAAACAGTGGCGTACCAAGGAAATGCGGGGGAGGCAGTATACCCCGGGTGACAGCCAGGAGGATTGGGGGAGGGTGGCCCATCAGATATTATTATGATACTACTTACTGTTAAAAAATATACCTGCAAGCGCGTTCCTTTATGGGGTGGAGAATTCCACAGGTAGGATCCGCCATACGTGCCAACTACCGTAAGGACGCTTCTGCACGTAGGCAGTCGTGAGCAAGACGTTCATAGCATAAGCAATAAATTATCACTCACAATAATATGCCTAAGCTCATACATTCATAACTATATCTCCGTGCAACACTTTGGATTTTCCCAGCATAAATTACGTTAATGAGGACAGCTTAAGTAGTTCACTACAACCGGTGTTCCCTGAACACTGGGGAGGTACGGCCAGTGTTGGCGTAGCTGGCGAGCCATTTTCAGGACAAGTCCTTTTCAGGGCTTTGTGCTAGCAGATGGATAATGTTAGCCCTTTTCAGATTTAGTATCTATCAACACTGGTCGGGCTAGCAGTCCTTTTCAGGGCTACTTCATGCTAGCTGATAGATGCTAGTAGTCATTTTCAGGGCTTAGAGTTTATCAACACAGCGTTTCAGTGGGTTCAATTCTCTGCACTAGATGTCACGGGTTGCCTCCTCTTTGCTCTGCAGTAGTGGTCCACCAGTGGCCAAAAGTCAAGAGTAACTAATGTGGGTCTTCAGAGGTGTCTACCTTCGCACAAGATTACTCTTGGCAGAGTTGTAGATAGAAGGATAATGATGCTTCTACCTCAAGGGATTATCCTTAAGATATTTCAGTTGTCAAGAACTCTGCTGCATGAGGCGGAGCAATGTTAACTTTAGTATCTGACCCGCCGCCTTTTATGAAGATGGTTATGCAATACGTAATGTTAGTTCGTTCAAGCCGTCAGCTGATTTAATTCAGCGAAATTCCTCGTATTATTTTTTGGCTATATAGATGTAACTATATGTATTAACGATTTTAGATCATACATGAGCTCTCTTATCTATAAAAACTGAATCAACTATGAATTTGTAAAATAAGATATAACAAATTTAATAATCAATTAGTCTTTAACATATTGAAACAAATATGGATGAAGGGGACTTTTGGGGGTTTAAAAACTTTCGTCACTGAGACGTGTTTGGGGTCTGATGATAATTGTCCTTTTCTTTCGCCTGTTAAAAAAACTTAACTGGCTAAGTACTGCAATGGTTGGCTGTCAAGTCTTTTGTGATGAGGGCTCTGCTGTAGAGGCGTGTAGATGAACTTCATTCCTAATGTCAAGGTGGGTGTCTTTAAAACTCGTCCAATGTAGATAGTTAGTGTCGAACCCAGCTCTTGAATCACAAGATAGTGAAGAAGACTCTTACTCCAAACTGGTCTCTTGTAATTTGTAGCTTTGTACCACAAACTTTATAGAGACAATAAAAGAACAAATGCCTCTGCTAAGTACATTGTGATCGGAAGATTAAACAGGCGCCTTTTCTCGCTGTACATCCACCAATTTAGCCTCTCTGAAAAATTATTCTCCCTGAGTATACACAGGATAACTCAGGGAATATGATTAGAAATCACTGTTATTCTTCTGGTTACTTTAATGGGGAAAATGTGTCTGGACAGCGCAAGTGCAATGGCTTGTGCATGAATTAACATTATCAAGTTATATATTTCTCACAAAATGATACTAAACACTATGCATATGTGATGTAATCATCACTCACTGCTCCATCCGGAGTCTGGGGTTACATCTGCTGTCGGTTTTCTGTACGATTAGCAAGATGTAATTACCAGCGTTTGCTGTAGTGGTTTATGAATGTACTATTTTCATATGTTGAGGTTGCCAGCCTCGAATGACTTGTATAACCACTTAGCTAGTAACATGTAACTTTCACTTTGTAAAATATATGTTCACAATTTACCCCAAATATGGTCTACAATCTCCTGGCACAGTAGAATGGACACAGTAACGCTGATTCGATGCTTCGAACACTTGGTCTAGGTAATTTTAGTATTCCTCTTATGACTTGTGCTTCTGATTCCTTAAGTCTCCAGTCTTTTTATTTAAAATTGCGGGTTCTCCTTTAAGTTATAAAGACGCCCAAATAAATACTTCGATCTGGTCCCTTTTAATTTTGGAATTCTTTGTCCGATCCTTTTCTATGGCTGCTAGGAATTGTTACTTGGCATTGTTGAAAATTCAGTCTGATTTGTGTTTCAGACTTTGCTAGTTTATATCTCTCATTTTCCGCTCTAAGTCCCATATGGTGTTTTCGACAAGCTTGCCAGTGAGAGCTAATGTTTATGTTCTGCTCTCAAATGGAGCCAATGGTAAGCTTGGAACTAGGTGTGGTTGAGTATTAACCTAATTCTCCCCCGCGTTTTAAAAATGATCCTTTGAAATTTACTCTCATGACCTATATTTTGAAAATAAGGCCGTAATGCTTCCGGTTGCATTTGTACAAATTTACAAACACTTCTGTGAACTCATTTCCTGACTAATACCTTCCCCCAATATTGTCTCCTCTGACAGGTTATCTGTAATATTGATACAGAGACGGACCATCGGGAGCGATTATCTATTATCACCTGTGTTTTCGTACATCTCCCAGGCGGATTTCTTAGACGGACAATCTGGCTTTCTTTCAGTCGAAACCACCTTGTGTCAACAATGATTTCCTGTGACCGTCGCATTACAAGACACTGGGAGATAAAATTATAATCTGCTTCCGGTCTAATTAGCCTTCTAATAATACGATTCACACGGTGAAACGTAAATAAGTCTGGGAATGACTTGGCAAGAATGTAGGTGCATAAAATATGCCAAAAAAATAGGACGATGAGTGAGGAAAATGAAGAAATACGTTAATAATGCAGGAGAGAACGAAAATGTCACATTAGATAACAGGAGGCTGACACTTGTGAGTCATGACCTAAATGGGCCCGCCCCGCGGCCCCCCCCCCCCCCAGCTTATAGTGTAAAGGAGATTAAAGTACCTAATCACTTGATCGTCGGCGGGATCTCTTCTGATGATCAGACTGCCTCCTGTAGTATTGCTCTGTATATAGTTTCCTATCAACAGAGTTCACTTATTTTTCAATGGCAAATTACGCTCTGATATAACCTCGCCACAAGAACGCAAAACCCGCAAACAAACAAACAAACAAATACATTAATGGGGGTAAAGTTGTACTTTGTGAGAAGAGAAAAATCAAGCATAGCCAGAATTGGCCTAGACTGGAACCCACAGGGGAAAAGAAGAGTGGGCAGGCCAAAGAGATCTTGGAGAAGAACTGTTGAAGAGGAGGCTAGGGAAATTGGAATGACTTGGGCACAGATGAAAAAAGACAGCCCACAATAGAAATCGATGGAGAGCAACTGTTTCTGCCCTATGTTCCACAGGGAACGAAAAGGAATGATGATGTACTTTGTGAGACGCAGAATTACCCTTGGACTTTACTATATGTAAGTTGTTCTTAGCGCTTTCCTGTCGCGGCACAGTTACAGGGTTCCAGGTTCGAAACCTAGTAGCGTCACCATCCATTCTACTCGGCTGTAAAAGGGTACATGACTCTGCTGTTGAGTTAAGGATGGCGTTACTTTTTACTCAGTTTTTATGAGAAAAATATGTTGAAAAACATGGATGTTGAACATGTAACAGTTCAAACAGGACTAAGCGATTTCCGAGTTTTATTTGATTGTTCAGCATGTGTTCTCAGCATTAGCAAGTCAAACTGGTATGAGTGCCTTTCCGCTCCATTGCTCACACTGCCCTTTTATAGCGCCCTGCATGTTCAACAGCACACGTGTTGCCCACATATGCCACTCATTATCCATTGTTACTTTTTCAATAATATTGACCCGAGTAAATAATCTTGCTTTGATGAGAATGACTATTCACACGACAACATTTTGTTTTTTATTACAACTTTTCTTTTTTATTATTGTGCTATTCTAGAGCTGATATTTATACGGCTGTGTGTGTACTTTCGTTCTACATTTTCATTGCAATCAATCGATACCCTTCAGCTACCATGGAGCATTGGCCTTCAACAAACGCATGCCGAGTCCTCCTGTCTTTATGCCATCCGTTCAAGCTCTTTCCATTTATACTTAATCCCCATTTATATATATCTCCATTTCCCTTCTGTTACGACCCTTTTTGCGCACTGGATAGAAACTTACAGTTGAAGGCTATGTGGTGCGCACAAAGGTGTGGTACGAATGTTTCTATGTGTGGTTAGTAAATGACGTGTCTTTGTTTGGTATAGCAACAGTTTAGTTTATGCTCAGCGTTCACTGGGACAGTGTGTTTATGTGTTCGTCCTGAAAAGGACGTTGGTTGCGATATGTCCCCGTTTACAGCGAAGCTGCGATATTTGCGCCTTTCGGCCCGACACATCCGACTTCCGCACGGCATTTTTTGGGACCGGGTTTGCCTTCCTTCTTCGATCCCCACTCTCTCGGCCAGACTGCAGTGATGCAGCCAGTTTCCAGGACCACCACTTGGAGGTGGAGTAGGGTCTTGGTCAGCTCTGGTTCGCTGACCCTGACGCAAGCAGTCAAGCTATGAGTCGCTAACTGGATTTATCTCTTTTGCTCAAGGGAGCCGCGCTGATGTAATGGTTACCACATTGCGCTGACGATCAGGCGTTCAAGGTTCAAACCCGGGCGTAGGCATTTGAAGAGTGTCATCGACCGGGATTTTGACTGAATAACCTGAACGGCTCCTGAGATAAACCCTCTGTGGATGGACCGGGTTGGAAGGAAAGTCCACAGGCTCCCCAGCCTTACAATGACATGTCATTGGGCCGAAGGGCTGAAAGCCCAAGTGCCGCTGGTTAAGGGGGAAAAAAAAAAATCTCTTTTGCTGCGCCTTCGGATCTTAATGTATGGAAGGATGTACTTGATGTACTTGGAAGTATTCACCGCTTGTGTCTACGTATAATGGAATATGCAGTGAGGATACATAAGAGTTTATGTGTCTTAGCTATTATGATTTAAGAAATACTGAAATAACGCCCCACAAAAGGACATGCGTCATGTAATGTAAACAATGCATTTGATTGAGGAGATGTATAGGAATACAAGGTATTAGAATGAATTGCCAGGACGAATGATAAGCATATGATAAGTGTATATATTTCTGTGGAGCAAATATGTCTAAGAAACCAAAGTGGAAAATAAATTATACGTGTTACAAGGAAGTTAAGTTCTATTGCTAGACGATTTCAATGTAGCCAAGTTTTGGAGTGTTAATATAGCTCAGTTATAAATTAAAGTTGAGATGTTAAATCTACGAACACCCAACCCCATAACACCTTCCCTATGTGTTTTTACTCTCCCTGAACCTCTCTTAAGAATATATATATATATATATATATATATATATATATATATATATATATATATATATATATATATATATAGAGAGAGAGAGAGAGAGAGAGAGAGAAAGAGAGAGAGATAGGGGGACAGAGAGGGATATTTCACAGTTTTCCAACATATTGAGAAATAGAGAAAGAAGGAGAAAGAAAAACATAAAGAGTTTTATAAAGCACTCAGAAGTGTAGAAAGAGAGAAATAGAGGAAGAAGGACATATTCATAATTTTCTAAAATACTGAGAATTGGAGAAAGAGGAAGAAAGAAATATATACAGAGTTTTCTAAAACACTGAGAAAAAGAGAAAGTTTTTTTTTTAAATACTGATAAGTAGAGAAAGAAAGAAAAACATACTGAGTTTTCTGAAGCACTGAGAATTACAAGAGAAATAAATGGGAAGATATATATATATATAAGTAAGTTTTTTTTTTTTTTTAAATTTATTTATTTTAATTCATGTACAATTTTTCTAAACTACAGAGGAGTAGAGAGTAGGGTAGAAAGAAATACATGCACAGAAATCTAAAGTCTCAACTACCGAAGCAAAGCGAGAAGAAGAGAAGAGACACACATTTACACATAATTTTATGAACAGATAGAGAAAAAAATATATTCAGTTTTTATAAACTGTTTTGATTAATACCGTTCTCTACCGAGATTGGAGAGAGCGTGAGAGAGGCATAGAGAGACTTGGTCCAGGGACACCCCGAAATTTGATTCATGAAAAAATTTCATTGTTGGCGGGTTACACCTGCTCGTAGCGTAAGTGGATCAAGGGATCGGCTGCCATGAATCGACCGAGTGTGGGAGCGAGGGCTAAAACCGAAGGACACCACTACTATAGTTAATTTTTACGCTGGGAGAAGCCCAGCTCGCGCGCCGTTGTCTACTACTCCTCGGCTCGGACTGCGTTCATTCTTACCTGTTGCGCTACGCTAGTGGGTGGAGTAGCCCATTTGCTTTCTCAGTAGCCTAACTACTGATGCATAGTGGTAGTAATAATACGTCGGTATTTATTTTTATTTATTTATTTTTTTTACTTATATCTACGCGTGCTTTGTTTATTTCCTGGTTGCAGATAATCTCAGTGCGTGCTTTTATTACAAAGGACTTCAAGAAATGTGTTAAATGTGTAGGGGGATATGTGAGTTTTTTTGTGTGTGGGTGTTATCTGCAGATTCTGAGTTGTCGGCACTGCTGCAATCTCGTTGGGCAAAGTTGTTTCTGTTGTCTTGCAATATGATGTGATTATTGTTCTTCGCTGCGTTTTGGGCATCCCACCCACTTCCAAGATAACACAGTCTTTGAAGTTTTTGTGTAACTTATGTGCTGGCCATTCGTGTTCACTGCAGTTTAAGTTGGTTGTCAGCACGGGTGCATTGGTCCACGCTGATTAAAAAAAAAAAGGTCCAACTTTTTGTTGCCATTGTGTATTATCTGATTATGCTGAGACCTGAAAGTTTCTAAAAATGCGCCACGTTTTGTAATCTGAGCTTTTGATTGCTGCTGTTTAAATTCCTCTTGTTTTATTGAAACATATCGTTACAAAGTTCTGCGAAAAAACGTGTGTGCAGTATACAGTGCATAAGTTTTTAGGAAATCTAGTTATCCCGCCCATACATCTTAGTGACAAAATGTAATACGATTTCGAGGGATATGGACACATATTTAAATATAATAAATTTAACTTCGTCTCCACCGAGGGGGGACGGAATTGCGCATCGAATGATGCCAAAAGAAACGTGTAAGCCCTCTTTTCTAATGTTTGTTTAATCATTCTTTCCACGTAACCACAACAATCCCCATAGTTGAACAGTGGATTTAGCATAATCATAAAAGAAAATTTCACGAGCTACAACTTAATTTGGCAGCCCGAATAGTAAGAATGGACCTTACCTTCAGGTTAACTGGTTCCTCACGATACTCGGGATAATTTCTTCGTACCGAGTCCAATGGAGTGTAGAAGAACTATCACAATTTTTTAGGCGAAAACACAGTGGTCCAGTTCAAATTCCTGAGAACTTTAATTAATGGATGGTTTTCCCGTATAGTTTCCGGGGGGGGTGGGGGGGGGGGGGGGGGGGGGGGGGCC
>JAMPIV010014562.1:0-52856 GCA_024509875.1 Oreohelix idahoensis
AACTCGTTTTACACATTTGATATGATGGATGGTAACAGTCTCTCTGCTTTATCACATCTGTCCAGGTTCCTTTATTAAAGCTTCGTAATGGTCCTTTTATAGGCCTCCCAAATAGCAGGGTTGCGGGAGCATCCGGTTGAACTATGTGGGTACTCTCCGATACGCAAACAATGCGGCGGGCAGGAATTGATCCCACAGATCCGGTTTTTCGTGTGCCAGCTTTCTCAGGATAGAAATGAGAGTCCCGTTGAACCTCTCTAACTGGCCGTTCCCTTGTGGATGGTACGGACTACAATGAAAGTGTCTGGCTTGAAATAGCTTAAAAACTTCTTCCGTTAGTTTCCCCCTTGAACTGTGAGCCATTACACTGACAAACAACATTTTTCTTTCTTATATAAGAATAAGTGTTCTTAGGACAGTTTCTTGCGCTGATTTCAAATCTGAAATCCGTTTATCTCTATCACATCGGGTTCTTAAGATATTTGTGAATAAATGTATTTTTGGGAAACCGTTATTTGCTCCGTTTCATTTTTACTATATAACTTATTAAAAATTAATAAAAAGCAACATAGTTACTGTATTTTGAAATAATTCTGAGCAAAATATGGCTTCTAGAAGTTGTAGAAATTCGGCTGATCTGTTCTGTTACGTATGCGGATATTTTACCGATCGTGTTGACCAGAAAAACTTTACACCATTACTAAAGAAAGCATATGAACTTTATTTCGATTCGAAAGTTGATGATTCAAATAAATCTTGGAAGCCAAATGCAGTTTGTTCGATACATTGGCAGGTTGGTTACGAAAATCGCCGAAGCATGAGTCGATGCCTTTTAGAGTGCCAGTAATATGGCGTGAATATACAAATCACACTACTGATTGTTACTTTTAAAACTAGAAAGTCTGTGGTTTATTCAAATATTGAATTGGTTTCGAAACCAGTGCCTCATGATCTAATCACGTGTCCGATCCAAGTACCACCAGAACAATATCCGTTGGACGTGAATGAACCATCAGAAAGTGATAGTTTACCTGCTTTAGAAACTAATTCTGACTCAGATTACATACCGGTAATACGTGATCTCGCTCTTACCAAAGGACAAGCGGAATTACTTGGTTCGCGACTCAAAGAATGGAATCTTTTAGCGCCCAATATTCGATATCTAAATTGAGATGGATGATGACATTTGCTATTTCGGGCATAAAAATGTAATATACGAGCCATTAGTTAACAAAGACAGCTTCATTTTACCACTGTTACATATAAAGTTGGGGCTCATGAAGAATTTTGTAAAAGCGTTAGATAAAACGAGCAAAGCTTTCACTTATCTTCGAGAAAAGTTTCCGCAAGTTAGCGATGCAAAGATAAAGGAAGGTATCTTTGTAGGACCTCAGATTAGGAAAGTTATTGCAGACAAACAATTCGAGAACTTGTTACATGGTAGTGAACTTCGCGCATGGATGGCATTCAAATCGATCGTCGATAACTTTCTGGGAAATCACAAATCTGTCGACTATGTTGCATATTGTTAAGCAGTGCATAGATGCATACAGAATTATGGGCTGTAACATGTCCCTCAAAATCCATTTGCTCGATTCGCATCTTGACTTTTTCCCTGACAACCTTGGCGAAGTCAGCGATGAACATGGAGAACGATTCCATCAAGATATCGCCGTAATGGAGTCACGTTATCAAGGACGGTGGAGTGTGACCATGCTGCCGATTATTGTTGGATGCTTCATCGCGATGTACCACATGCCATTCACCGACGAAAGTCGACTGCAAAGAAATTCAAGCCTACATAACTGTTATACTTCTTGTACGAATGATGTTGTAATACTGTATGCATTGTTAAAAAACTTCAATTGCGTATTTCTAGAGATCCCGACCTGATAGAGAAAAACGGTTTGCAGATTTAAAAACAGCGCATTAAAATTGACCAGAAAAACATAGAAAAGTTTTTTTTTGTTAGTCAGTGTTATCAGTCAAGATTTAATGCGGGAATGCTAATCTTGTGAATATTGTAAGTAGTGCCTCTGCTACATATTTCGAATCAATTGATGACAGGGCTACCGCCTCTCCCTACATAGAACACGTGTCCACCAGAGTAAGGATGTAACTGTTCCTCCTCTTGGTCCGAGTGAGAGGTCCCACAATATCCACTGCAACCCTCTCAAAAGGTGTTCCCACTATGGGCATTTCCCCATAGAGTTGCAGGAGCTTAGGACTGGACAGGATTTGACATATCTTTTTATATCCTCCGTTATCCCTGGCCAGAAGTAATGACAAGCTATACGCTGTCCTGTGGCGCTGATCCCCATGTGACCACCGAAGGGAATCGCATGCCCTAATTCCATCACTTTCTCCCTATATGAAGTGGGAAGAACCAGCTGGTTGTGACCATTTGTTCCAGTTCCGGCCTTCCTGTATATCAATTTGTTCTTCATAAAGTACTCTCCCTTGCTTGGAGGTGTGTGGCATTTGGGCAATTTTTTAAAACATGGCTTGAGTGTCCTATCCTCAGCCTGCGCCATCCTCATCTCCTCTGGATGAGCATTTATAGGTTTATCTTCTTCCTCGTTTTTCTGTGACCTGGTCTGCGCTGTCGCCATGATCACAGGTCTCTCAGGATTCCCCAAGAAGACGTATCTACACCCCAATATCAGAGGGTAGATTGGTTCATCTATCACTGCTGCTCTGATTTCTCCTTCCACATAGCGAGTTTTCACCGTTATCCTTGCGATGGGAAGTGTCATGAGTGGTATGTCCTTAGTCGCCCCTTGTATTTCCACTGTTTCTGTGGTATACTGACTTGGGTCCACTAGGCTAGACTTCACAACTGAATCATAATCCAAACCTGTATCATATAAGCACCTTATGGTGACCCCATTACAAATAACATCCTCACAAACTGGGGGGTGATAAGGTTCCTGCTGGACAGCAGTGCCTCATGATCTAATCACGTGTCCGATCCAAGTACCACCAGAACAATATCCGTTGGACGTGAATGAACCATCAGAAAGTGATAGTTTACCTGCTTTAGAAACTAATTCTGACTCAGATTACATACCGGTGAATGATGGTGTTTACTTAATTAACCATTCAGAACTTTCAGATCTAATACGTGATCTCGCTCTTACCAAAGGACAAGCGGAATTACTTGGTTCGCGACTCAAAGAATGGAATCTTTTAGCGCCCAATACTTCGATATCTAAATTTCGTCATAGACACAGAGAACTTGTTCAATACTTTGAGATGGATGATGACATTTGCTATTTCGGGCATAAAAATGTAATATACGAGCCATTAGTTAACAAAGACAGCTTCATTTTACCACTGTTACATATAAAGTTGGGGCTCATGAAGAATTTTGTAAAAGCGTTAGATAAAACGAGCAAAGCTTTCACTTATCTTCGAGAAAAGTTTCCGCAAGTTAGCGATGCAAAGATAAAGGAAGGTATCTTGGGGGGGGGGGGGGGAGGGGGGGGGGGGGGGGGGGGGGGGGGGGGGGGGGGGGGTAGGACCTCAGATTAGGAAAGTTATTGCAGACAAACAATTCGAGAACTTGTTACATGGTAGTGAACTTCGCGCATGGATGGCATTCAAATCGATCGTCGATAACTTTCTGGGAAATCACAAATCTGTCGACTATGTTGCATATTGTTAAGCAGTGCATAGATGCATACAGAATTATGGGCTGTAACATGTCCCTCAAAATCCATTTGCTCGATTCGCATCTTGACTTTTTCCCTGACAACCTTGGCGAAGTCAGCGATGAACATGGAGAACGATTCCAGCAATGTTTGAAGGTTTCCTTTTACAAAATTCGGTGTTATGGTTGACTTTCTTACACCATTTGCACCATCTCTTTCCTTGGTTAAACGGTTTTCTTTCATTATATTTTTGGTCATTGAACTGTGAGTTTCTATCACGATAATCATTTTGAATATTGTAAAGAATTATAAACAACATTAAGTGCGAAAACAGGGAACTCGGAAATGCAGCAATATTACGGGAAGAAGTGGAAGAGGCTATATGTTCGATGAAAGGAGGGAAGTCACCGGGTGTGGATAATATCCCAGCAGAGCTCTTGAAATATGGAGGACCAGATATAGTAAAAATCATGACAACAGTTTGCCAAAAGAATGGACGCAGTCATTAGTAATACCGCTTCCAAAGAAAGGAAATCTAAAAATGTGCAAGAACTACAGAACCATTAGCCTTAGTCATCCAAGTAAGGTGATGTTAAGGATACTTTTGAACAGAATAAAACAGAAATCAGAAGAAATCTTGTCAGAGGAACAGGCTGGCTTTAGACCAAAAAGAAGTACCTCAGAACAAATCTTCAATATTAGATTACTTATCGAAAAACATCTCCAACATCAACACGATTTATACCATAACTTCATCGATTTCACAAAAGCCTTCGATCGAGTCTGGCATGAAGGCTTATGGCAAGTAATGAGAAAATTCAATTTTGATACCAACATCATAGATATCATTGAAGCACTATACAAGGACGCAAGCAGTGCTGTTTTTGCAAGCAATGACATTGGAGAATTTTTCAAAACAACTGTAGGAGTTCGCCAGGGATGTATCCTGTCACCAGTGCTCTTTAATATATATCTAGAACATATTATGCAGGAGGCTCTCTACGATTATAAATCAACCATATCGATTGGAGGCCGACCTCTGTGCAACCTACGTTTTGCTGATGATATTGATCTTATAGCTGGATCAGAATCAGAACTTCAAGACCTTACCTCTAGACTGGAGAAAGTAACAAGAACGTATGGGATGGAAATTAATATAGAAAAAAGCAAGATATTGGTGAATAGCCACAAGAAACATGTTCCGACCAACATTACGTTAAATGGGCAAACGTTAGAAGAAGTTAACACCTTTAAATATCTCGGGTCCACTATATGTAGTGATGGAAGATCAAGTAAAGAAATAAAGACAAGACTTGAGATGGCCTCAGCTGCCATGACAAGGTTGAATGTGATCTGGAAAAGTAACATCAGTTTTCCTGTGAAGATCAAATTATACAAATCACTTGTATTATCTATTCTCTTGTATGGGTGTGAGGGCTGGACACTCACTGCAGATACGGAGCCTGGTTTGGGCATGTAACTCGTCATGACTCCCTTTCGAAAACGATCCTTCAGGGAACAGTCGAAGGTAAACGGAGAAGAGGAAGGCAGAGAAAATCCTGGGCTGATAACATCAAAGAATGGACAGGATACGGTTTTTCCACACTTGTACGCATTGCTGAGGATAGAGAGCAGTGGAGGACCCTGTCTGCTGATGCTTCCACCATGGCACCCCTATGACCCATGACGGGTTACGGGCTGAGATGATGAATCATTTTGTGGCCTATCAAAGTTTGTCCTGCCTTTATTACCCTGTTCTCTGGTATCAAATTTACTAAATTGCTGTGGAGCTTTAAAATTTTCTATGTGCTTCTTTTTAGTTCCACTTACCTCTGCCTGGGCTGCCTGATACCTCTCAGCGACATTTAAAACCTCCCCCAACCTCTCTGCACCTTGTTCCATGAGAAATTTTCTCAGGTCTGGAGCCATGGACTCTCTTAATTGCTCAATCATGATCATCTCTTTGAGATCTTGGGTTTTCCCCAGAGCAGTCCATTTCTCCAAATAGGTTTCCAGTCTGGCAGAGAATTGGTGGTATGTCTCCCCAGACAACAGTTTGGCATTTCTAAACTTTTTACGATAAAAATCACCATTCTTTTCATACCCCAATAACAAAGCCTGCTTTAGCATGTCATAATTGTCTTGGTCGTCTCTATGCATCTTAGCAAAAACTTCATAAGAAGTACCTCTAAGCCCTTGGGATAACTTAAGACTCCACCTCTCTCTCTCTCTCTCTCTAACCCATACGTAGTAGCTAATAGTTCGAATCTACTGAGGTACCCCTCGATGTCATCGTCTTTCTCAACAAAATGGTCTAAATGAAACCCCATAGCTGAGGTTGAGGCTCCCTGACTAGGCGTGGCATCTGAGGGAAAGGGGCTGGTACCATTTTCAGGAGCATGGCCTTGTAATTCCAGCTCCCTTAGTCGTAATTCGTGCTCCCTTTGCAATCTCCTATCTTCTGCTTTCCTTTCGGCAGTCAATCTCTTTTCTTCTGCCTCCCTTTTGGTAGTCAATCTCTTTTCTTCTGCCTCCCTTTCGGCAGTCAATCTCTTTTCTTCTGCCTCCCTTTGCTGTCGTTTTTTTTCTGCCTCCAATGCCCTAGCCTCTTTGTCAGCATCAATCTGCAGCCTCTTACGTTCTTTATCAGCCTCAATTTGTAACCTCTTCTCTTCAGCTGACCTTCTATCTTCCCTTTCAATATACTTGTCACATTCTGAAGTTACATACTGAGTTAAAACTTGACCCTCCATGTTCATCTCCTTCGCCGTCAGCACAGTAGCCGATCTAAATTTTGCTAGATCTGCCATACTCTAACACACAAATTAACAATGACTAAGGTAATTCCCAGTATATAATTACTAAAGTAATATATTAATTAATTAATTAATTACCACTGGCTGTGAAGATTCATCAACATTTATTTTCCTTTTTTTATTTTAAGGGACACTTTTAAATTTATTCCCTTATGCCCCCACTAGTTTAATTCTCAGACCAGGAGACCCTAATATCTTTGAGAAACTTAATCCCCGGACAAGACCCCAATATTTGTAGTGGTTTTTGATGTTATTGTATGGTTATTATGTTACCTAGTGTACTGGATGAGGTCAGCTGTGAAGGCTCCTGAGATAAAAGTTTATGTGAATTACAGAAGGCCTTTCTGCTACCACTTACGACCTCAAACAGACCTATTCTACTATAATGAATGTTAGCTACGTTAAAAATCTAAGGTACTGAAATGTAATGTGTAGGTAATAAAATACACAGACACACACATGTAAGTAATAAGTCTAATAATAATAATAACTCTATAATACACTGAACTAACTCTGGCTGTTATAATTTAAGTTTGAACATTTTTTTTAATTTATTAGTCCTGAACCAATTGTTTCTTTTGGTCAGAACATATGAAATAATAGGTATTTATCAATGAAATGCATATATATATTGCATAATCAAATGTAATTTTTGTACATGGGTATATTATTACAATGGTAATATTAATAATATCTACAATGTCTTGGGAAAAACTAGCACTGGATGTTTAGTTGGGGTGGCGTCATCATGCCCAATCTATGGCTACAAAGTTCCTTGTCCTTGACATATGGACTGATATTAATGTTTCTATAACAAGATTTATTTCTTTATTGATGGTGGAAATAGTTTATGAATCTCCAGCAGGCCAGGTTTGCACTTATCTGGCCTGTGACGATGTAGTACAGAATTATTGTGGCCCACTCCTCTCAGTAGCTGGAGTAAAATGTTAGGCTGCACAGACACCCGCTTTTGTACTTCTACAAAAGCATCTGGCACAATCGTAGTGCCAGATCAGAAACTCTGAAACAAAATTTGTGCCATGTGTCAACACTCTATTTACTGCGCCACTCTTACACACAACACCACAAAACAACATTACACAGATTGGGTCAGATCTCTCTGATCGACTTAGCACATCTCACCCAGTTGTTATCAAATAGTACCAGTTTCCCAAGACTGCATTGCATCCGAAATATGTTCAATAGTTTCCTCTTCCATTCAATAAGGTGGGTGATATGTTCCCACTGATGTCAATAATAGATCCGCCTTCCATAGTCTTAGATAGGTTTTCATATATTATTTGTTTGTCTCTAGGCCCTGGACTCCTGCTGGGGACCTAGAGCAAGCACTTACTTGTCGTAATCATTTTTCATGATATGGCAGTATCAATCACTCAAAATATTAAAATAAACAAGATAAATTGCTTTTTCCGTTACCACAATTCAGAATTGAGAACACAGTTACCTAGTACTAGCAAAACTCAGCTGAGCTGCTGGCTAGATTAGGGCGTCCCACTGATTTTTATTAAATATTTCCTGGAAATCACCTCTAGCAGTAAAGAACTGTGTTAATGGACAGTCTTCTATAAAAATGGCACAAGTGCTCGTCTCTTTCTCAATAATATGAATGCTTTTGTCCAATCAGCGGACTTCCCCTCTAACTTTTTTCAAATATTCAAACTAAAAGTCAAATTTCAGTCCAGTCTCAGTCTAGTATGTAGTATTTTTTCCAAAATTACACTTGTTTTTTGGACTAACTACATGAAAAAAACTACACAAACCTGCCCCACTAAGTTATTTTTAGCTACTATACTCCGATTTTGCCCCTCGTTCATCTGCAGTTTGATTTTTGCATTTTTAGTCTCAAGGAGCCAAAATGTAACTTTAGTGAAAGTATGCACAAAAAACTGTTCGCTAGTCTGATTGGAACAATACGGTCTTTCGTCAATATATTCCGTGTTATCTGTCCGTCTGTGTAATTAAAAGTATATTATTTCTCTGCTCAAGATGGGCTATCAAACTTCCATGTTTATCGTACAATCATGTAACGAAATAGAGTAACAACTTGAGTTGACAAGACTTGGTCTAGTTCCCTACGATTTCCCTTAAGTTGACAGGAATGATTCAAACGATAATCCGTAACGTAACATCACTAGCAGGTACATAGTGTAAAAAATCTTTCCATCTTTATCAAACTCACAACACAATCAAACACGTTTGAAAACAGAAAATCACCGTGTTACCTACTATGGTCGCGCGAGGAGAATGCGCGGAAAGTTGATAGGCGGGTCGGGGGACCGGGACTTAAAAGGCTGGCCAACATCAAAAGTGAAATTTCTCTGGGGTCACGCAGGTTGACAAACACCAAAAATGAAATTTCCCACAGCTCTGTGTTTTTTTTACAGCTAAATACGAAAAAAATCCACGCCCACTCACGTCAGTCAGGGCGCCCTAGGGCGCCGCGGCGCACAATTTGAACACCGCTGCCTTATAGCAAAGGTTCCCAACATCCGCGAGGCGAGGACGAGATAGGAAATATAGATAGTATTACTAGGATCACTAAGCAAGGCATAGTTTCGTCTATATTTGCCATCCTGAGACAGGTAACTATCGCTGATCATAAATTCTAACCGTAATCGTCTGCTAAAAAGCTGGTGCGAATGGATAACGAAGCCCCTGTTGTCCATTCGGTGAACACCGAAGAAAGAGACACTAGCAAAAAGAAGGATGTGGTCAGCTCACTAATTTAATCAGCATCTTTTGGAAGGTAGCAACCACTGCTAATTGTTTTTCTGTTGTCTGGTCTTCTGCTTCTTTATTTTCCCACTGGGTGCCTGATCATACCTTTGTGTATTGCTTGTTTATTCTAAATGGTGTTTACCAATTTGGTTTTGGTTTTAAGGGTTGAGGATTATCTTCATTGCGCACGGACTACTCCATCAGTGCTCCGATCTCTTCCTTTAGATCACACAAGGAGGAGCTCAGCACAGTGCACGAACTCCGTAGCATCGGCGAGAATCCCACAGTGTGTATATAGGAATCACACATCCTATAAATATTTTTGTGGCATTATGATGGTTTGTAATGTTTAAATGTTGCCAGGGCAGCGGCCTGATAGGCCTATTCTTTACGATTTCCAAAATGCCGAGGGATTTTTAACGTGCGCAACTTGCACACGGGACCTCCTATTTTTTCGCACTTATCCGAGAAGGCCAGACATTCGATCTCACTACCCAAGATACCAGGAGGGAGTATGACATCTTTACGACCACTGGTTCTGAAAAAAAATTTCCATAAATTATATGCCCTCAACGGGGAATCGAAACCGGTACCTCCAGAACTCGAGGCGGACGCCATACGTCTAACCACTCCGACCCAATGTTTTACCAATAGTTTACCAATGTTTTACCAATTTTTTTTACCAATGTTTTACCAATGTTTTACCAATGTTTTACCAATAGTTTACCAATGTTTTACCAATTTTTTACCAATAGTTTACCAATGTTTTACCAATAGTTTACCAATGTTTTACCAATAGTTTACCAATTTAATATCGGTGAGTGCCTACTGGCAAGGTGTGTCCAAACGTACTTTTCGCTGGAAAGTGACGACATTATATATCTGCATGTCTTTTAAAAAAGGACATACTTTGCTGAGTTGCAGATTTGATTGTCTCAGTATTTAGATGAGCTAGGGAGGGGGGAATGAACACAGTTACACAATCCCGCTAGGAAAAGTCCCGTACAAGGAATATAATGCACCTTAATACTAGGTCGAACTAATTAAAAGGGTAAAGAAAAGATTAAATCTCCTTTCATTCAAAAAAAAAAAAAAACACACTAGGGCTGTGTTGCGTAGCAAATGCTGTGCGTATAAAAGTTCCGTGGATGATTTTACATTTGCCACACATTGATGCACACATATTTGTGGGCTGGTTCTGGGATCTTGAGCTACATTTGAGGCAATCGCATAGCCGGGATAAAGATATTTTGAGTCTGATTTAGTTTGGGTCTAACTAGGTAGAGTGTGAATGATTTGTCTGTGAATTAGAGAAATAAATAAATAATTCACCCCTAGACAAACGTTCCTTAAGTATTTGGGTTGTCCACACAGCATATTTACAGGTTGTTTTCTCTCCACAGCAGTAGAAAGTACAGATAAACAAATACATTTGCTATTTTATTATCCTCTGGCGGAGATAATTATATTTCTTTCACAATATGATAATTAATGAAAATGATAATTAATCAATGTAAATTAATTAACCTTGTTACTATAACAAGTGTTCTTCGTTCCTGTCCTAGAACGGTATATTTTGTTATATACAATTATGAAATATGTTAATAATCAATAAATTTATGTAATGAAATGTCATGAAATCAACAATATAGAAACATTACCGACAAGACATGATAATCAAAGACGGGTGAACACAATCGTAGAAATCAACAAAATTAAAATTGTATAACTAAAATAGAATATCGTAAAAATTTACGATGACAACTACGATCAGATAATCAACAGGACAATTGACAACACAGTGTAAAAACATAGGTTTTTTTAAAAACTGAACGACAGGAAAGGTGAGACGGACGCATAATACAAACAAAATTCATCATAAAACTAAATACGAGAAAAATAACTACCAAAAACAACAAGTAAACGTGACGAAACAGCTAAACAGATACTATCATAAGGAACAATTAGCGATCGGAACTTCGGCAAGGTTTCTAGCCTTGAACCGGAATTATCGCTCAATTGAAACTTACAAGTTGAGCCCTACAGAACGTCTGACGAAGAGCCCGAATTGGCTTCGAGATGGATCTCGTTCGTCAGATAAACCTCCCTACCCACGACGAATGTACAACATATAACATATAACATGGAAAATATAAAGGTGGACAGGTAGAAGGCACAGCTAAAAGTAATAAAATGCACAACGAAAGCACGTTATACTCAACTCGCGTGTGCGTGACACATACGGAGTGGAACGAGACGACCATGGTTACAGATTACAGATGGAGATTCTTTAACAATCAAGTCCTCTTCTATTCCAGTGAGCTGAGGATCACTTCTGTTCTCCGCTAATATACATTTACAATGAAGTCCGTTGACCTTCTTCCAAGGACTAACCTCTCTTTATATCCATGCCACGACTTTGGCATTGATAAAAATACGGCATATAAAACATGTGGAGCATACGAATCAATTAACTTCGTTTACTCGTAGGTATCATCCCTCTACGGTAATACAACAGGGCTAACGACTCCGTCTGTCCATTCTAGGAATGACATGCTATGATGAATTCCCGCTAGACTCAAACTAGGAGCGGCCTGATACTATATTTTAACGCAATAAACATTCAATATGACTGGGGCGACACTTACTTGATACTTCCACTATTGGCTTCATCACGAATACCAATAGATATCAATACAACAGAATGGCATCTTCAAACCTGCATAAAAATTCCAATAAATATATCTCGGACATCAACAAGGTCCGAACTACCCCGTTCAAAACATGACGTCACAATCCCTAAACTAGGTTACCCGTGCGTCCAAAGCAACTCACACTGCATTGTGCACGTCAGTGCGTGAATCAATGGAACGCACAAATAATATAACTATATAAAACTGGTGCGTACATGTGGCAGGACCGAAGACTACCCCCTTAGGTAATAAATGTACGTAACAACCATCTTCTTCTTCTTTGGTCCTTAGCCGCCGACCGTCAAAGCAGTCAGTGGCCATCTTCTGTAGAATGGTTTTTTAATGTATTCAGCCATTGATTCCACTTTGCTCGGTCTGCGACCATCCTTCGTACAGTGCCCAAACGCTGGTGCATACTTTGCATGTCATCCTCCACAGTCAAATGAGAGTATGTCACCACTGATGACTTCCAACAATTGGGGCTGGGTCGACCCACGAGCCGGTTGAGGGCTAAAATTTTTGTGGAACTAGTCAAAATAGCCATGACACCACAGTACAGAGTTGACGGTTTAAAGTAAGTAAGACAAAGATCGGAAATAAATAAATTTTTCCCGTTGAGTTCTGACATGTTTTATCCTCCTTCTAGCAAAGTTTCGTTGTTTAGTCAAAACCATGGGGAAAAACCTCAAGAAGGCCGTGTTGCGCGTGTGTATTGCAAGACACAGTCTCATTATGTGTGAATGGTTGTATTTATGTATGCTTAGTAGTATGTATGTAGGCCTATTGTAAATTTTTATGTGTTGTGCATGCAGCACGTACCTTAGAGAAGAAAAAGGCAACAAACCAACACAATCGGAATTAAAACGGACAGGCAATCACTCCTTTCAGTCATTACTTGTCAACTCCCCGTGGAATGTATAAATGAGTGCTTTCATGTACGAGTGTGTTGGTTGTCGTGTGTAAAAAAATATACATGTATGTGTGAATATATATTATATATAGGTAATTTCCTATTACTCGTAGGTTTTTGCTCCGCAGTGAATATGTGTAGATATGTGTTCTTTCATAGTAGTTAAGGTTAGGATTAGGGTTAGGGTTAGTGTTAACCCTAATACTAACCCTAATCCTAACCCTAACTGCTACGAAACAAGACATACTACACATATTCACTGCGGAGCAAAAACCCACGAGTAATAGGAAATTCCCCCCTATGTCCTATTACACGAGTAATAGCAAATTCCCCCCTATGTCCTATTACTCGTAGGTTTTTGCTCTGTAGTGAATAAGTGTAGATATGTGTTCTTTCATAGCAGTTAAGTTTAGGATTAGGATTAGGGTTAGGGTTAGTGTTAACCCTAATCCTAACCCTAATCCTAACCCTAACCCTAACTGCTACGAAACAAGACATACTACACATATTCACTGCGGAGCAAAAACCCACGAGTAATAGGAAATTCCCCCCTATGTCCTATTACTCGTAGGTTTTTGCTCTGTAGTGAATAAGTGTAGATATGTGTTCTTTCATAGCAGTTAAGGTTAGGTTTAGGGTTAGGATTAGGGTTAGGGTTAGTGTTAACCCTAATCCTAACCCTAATACTAACCCTAATCCTAATCCTAACTGCTACGAAACAAGACATACTACACATATTCACTGCGGAGCAAAAACCCACGAGTAATAGGAAATTCCCCCCTATGTCCTATTACACGAGTTATAGCAAATTCCCCCCTATGTCCTATTACTCGTAGGTTTTTGCTCTGTAGTGAATAAGTGTAGATATGTGTTCTTTCATAGCAGTTAAGGTTAGGTTTAGGGTTAGGATTAGGGTTAGGGTTAGTGTTAACCCTAATCCTAACCCTAATACTAACCCTAATCCTAACCCTAACTGCTACGAAACAAGACATACTACACATATTCACTGCGGAGCAAAAACCCACGAGTAATAGGAAATTCCCCCCTATGTCCTATTACACGAGTTATAGCAAATTCCCCCCTATGTCCTATTACTCGTAGGTTTTTGCTCTGTAGTGAATAAGTGTAGATATGTGTTCTTTCATAGCAGTTAAGGTTAGGTTTAGGGTTAGGATTAGGGTTAGGGTTAGTGTTAACCCTAATCCTAACCCTAATACTAACCCTAATCCTAATCCTAACTGCTACGAAACAAGACATACTACACATATTCACTGCGGAGCAAAAACCCACGAGTAATAGGAAATTCCCCCCTATGTCCTATTACACGAGTTATAGCAAATTCCCCCCTATGTCCTATTACTCGTAGGTTTTTGCTCTGTAGTGAATAAGTGTAGATATGTGTTCTTTCATAGCAGTTAAGTTTAGGGTTAGGATTAGGGTTAGGGTTAGTGTTAACCCTAATCCTAACCCTAATCCTAACCCTAACCCTAACTGCTACGAAACAAGACATACTACACATATTCACTGCGGAGCAAAAACCCACTAGTAATAGGAAATTCCCTATATATATATATATATATATGCGTGAGTGGTATAATCCCGCTTAGACATTGGCCGACCGCTCCGTATGTAGTTTCGTGCTATTTAGAGTAATCTAATCCTAATCCTAACCCTATTCCTAACCCTAACTCTAATCCTAACCCTAACTCAACATAGTATGAAAATAGATACCGAGCGTTCGGCCACTGTCAATGCCGGATTACCTGTGAGTGTATGTAAGCATGTATGCATGGCCTTGTTACGTTCGTGTGGATGAGTGTGTTGGTTGTCATGGGTAAAACAGTATGCATGTATGTGTAAGTGTATATATATTCCTGCAGACAGTTGACAAATACATTTCACAAATGGAATGATGCAAGCGAGATTACTTACATAAGGAAGGGAAGGTTAATTACTCACACTCATTCATACAAACACATCAAATGGATTTAGGTCATTTACAATGTATTTTGTCATCATTTTAAATAGTAAAAGCAGATGTCAGAGAAGACGTTGTTTTCATCATCATCCCGTATCTTCTTCTTTTTTGATCCTTAGACGCTGACCGTCAAAGCAGTCAGTGGCCATTACGCCTAGTGCCGTCTTGTAGGGCAACAACAAATTGATTCCACTTTGCTCGGTCGGTGGCCATCCTTCGTACAGTGCCCCAACTCTGGTTCATTCTTTCCATCTCAGCCTCCACAGTCCTCCGCCAGGTTGTTTTTGGTCGGCCTCTCTTTCGTTTTCCTTCAGGGGTCGAAAGCATCATTTCTGCCGTGACCTGTCTTAGTTTACCTGTCTCGTTCATTGTCCTGACATTCCAAAATCCTATTCTTTTATCCTGTTTTGCGGTCAGGACATCCGTTTTCATGTCAGTGGCTTCCTTTCGGCTTTCACCACTGACAGTCATACGAGCCACAGACTCCGAATGTCCATCCCGCAGCAAAGTTTGTTCATTTATCGCTGTTTCCGTAACTTCATTGTTTTTTTTTTTTACATAGACAGGGGTGTCAGCCCTATGCTAAAATCCCCAACCTGGAGGACCAGGGTACCAGCTTTTGTCTGACCCCTATCCACACAGACCAGTCCAGCTTGGCTGAACCTACCAGGAGTAAAACTCCCACTGGCATAGCTCTAGTCATCCGGTATATTGTAGGATTAAGATTAACTCATTCCACCCTGGAGGTCTGGCACATTTTTGTTTCTTAACCAAGGGGACGTAACTCTGTTTACCACAAACGTAATGTTTGACAGCATATTTGAGCATGCACATATTCATAAATTTCAATGAAATAAAAAGGATAGAAAGAAAAATGAACGAACTTTCAAGAAATGTATACATTTATATGACTTTAAGGTTAATTTATTTTCAGAAGAAACAAAATGATTTCCAGAAGGAGTCTTGCACACCTTTAGTTTACGGCCACTGCTCAGCATATTTGTTTGTCTGTTACACGAATAGTTTGATTATTGTAACTGGAACGAAGAGGCTAGAAATAGTCAAATGGTGAGCTATACTAACCGCCATTAAAAACGCATCAAAATCGTGATATGTTTTCACTGTTGAAATGTTTATGCACGTAAGCAATTTTCAAACCCCGAAAGTGTGCAAGTGATAAAGTTCATGTATTCCCACTTTACTGTCGATGTGATGTTTACTTCAAATTTTGCGTGACAAGGTTTTTGAAAAATTATGGCTTTATTAAAAGTCGAATCACATTGAAATTTGGCACACACATTAGTCAAGTTTCAGCGAGTAAAAAGCCATTATCTGTTTTCATCGAAAGAAAGTTGTTGCTGTTGTTTTTGACGGAGTCTTAGAAGGTAAATCTATTTAATACTTTTGTTGGTCAAAGTTGGAGAACTGGGTTTTAACTTCTATGACAGGTTGGTTGAGGGTTATCTTCCCTTTTTTTCAATCATTGTCGTTGATCTGTCTTAACGATGCTCAGTTTTATGCTGTCTAGGCATGCGCGAGCTCTAGGCGGGAACTGAGGAAACTTCCGGGAGAGTTGAGTTGGGTTTTAACGGGCTGTCGGACATGATGTCCATTGTGATTTTCTCTTTATCATCGTGGGTATTGGAAAGTCTTCGATATGACTGAAATGTCAATGTTTTCCCCAGAAATTCCCTGTTCATCAAGAGTGACAACAGTTATTAATTGTGTATCCGGAGGATTCTGTTAAAGGTAAAGAGACATTCTTATTACTATGCCTTTGGTTGCAGAACATTTGAAGTTACCTATCTGCGAGTGAAGCTCACAGATCTTGAGAGGCAGAATTCCTTCTTGCTTCGTGTTATAGCCAAATGAGACTATGTGTCTTCTATTGAACAGAAGCCTAATGATGATGATAGATTATTGTGGACGCCACAGGTTGGCGATATATATATATATATATATATATATATATATATATATATATATATATATATATATATATATATATATATATATATATATATATATATATATATATATATATATATATATATATATATTTAGCATGGTTGATCGTGCCTGCTAACAAAGGGATACACAGCTGACTACATATTGAGGCCCTGTATTACGGCCAATATTTTTCGGCAAGAGGAAAAATACCTGGCGGGTTATGCCAGTTGAATAACAGCCTTAAGTATTATTGCTACGCAATTTAGGAGCTCGTTCTGTTGGACGACGGAGTTAATTAAGTACCTGACGCGCTGAGTCAAGGGTACGGAAGCTACATTATAAGCTGTAACATAAGGACAAATGGCACAGCGGGCTGATCACCCGCTTGCCAGCCGCTCTGATTACGGAAACAACAATTGATTTTTTGTTGTACCAATAAACGTCATTAGGCGTAACGGAATAACAATTAATCTCTTGTTGCCCTAAGACGCCTGCACGTGGCGTACTAGCCACTGACTGCTTTGTCGGTCAGTGGCTAAGGACGGAAGAAGAAGAAGATAAGGACAAATGATGATCGAGTATGTCCTAAGCGATGAATGATTCAAGCCTTAGATTACCAGACATTTAACAGTCATTCCATATTTATGTGAAGTCTTTGATCTTGTCAATTCGACTGTTCCTGTTGATGCTACTGTCAGTTTTGTGAATAAATGTTTGAAACGTGCTAGCAGTCTTCAAACGTCATTGACTACTGCATGCGAGTGTATGGGTGCGTTATCGACTTTACTAAGAACTTCAAGCATTCGCGTCTTCATCACCACCCACACTCATCACGTCAAAATACCAGTACCACACATCTGATAACATGTATGCTGTTTTGTGTGAGTGACCATATTACCCCTGGCAGCGCCTCAAGCTGGTGACCTAAATCCACACCTCGACATTACACCGTCCAGGTGATAAACGACACGCTCACTCTGCCAGCTCACATCACGCATAAACAGTACTATACATTCCTGCATGTTTACAAATTTACCCGTTACAAAAGTCTGTTAATGTTTTTGTCATGCCTCGACTGTCGTCACAAGAGCGATGGCAAGCTGTTGGTATGCTCAGCAGTGGAATGGCGACCAGAGAAGTTGCCAGACATTTCAATTGTGACCAGTCCACTATAGTGAGGCTGAACCAGCGATTTCATGCGACAGGTACCACCAATGACCGTCCCAGGCTTGGTCAACCTCATGTAACAACACTAGCTCATGATCGCCAAATTCTATTGTTACATCTGCACAATCACTTCCAAACAGCAACTCAGAAAGCAGCTCATACACCTGGCAATCGGAGACTTGTCAGCGCAAACACTGTGCGACGGAGACGCCGATGCCAGGCCTGTATTGATGCTGTACGGGGTCATACACGGTATTAATGATGGCTGTGACTGAATGACAGTGAGTGCGACTTTTGTTTTTACACCTAGGGTTGACAACTGCTTAGGAGCCGGTTCTGAATTGTCTCATGTTTAATAATACAGCAAATTTGGGTTAGTAAATGGATCAGAAATGTAAAATCAGTGGTTTCAAGTATTTTAAATTTAGCACAACGAGTTGCGGTTCATAAACTAATGCGATGCGCTTTTAATGGCGGCTAGTATATTTGGGTCCTGCATATGAAGGGCGCCTTGTGTTTCAGTTAGTGCACCCATTTTGTCACTGACAGTGTCAGACCACTCCAGGTCTGTTTCTGTTTCACCAATGCTGTCTCTAACTTCACTGTTAATTGTTATCATCAAATAAATCCACTGCCTCATCATCTAAGTCAACATCGAACTCGTCCTCTTGGTTGTTATCGTCGGGATCGTCATTATCAATCAATGACTGAATACATTAAAAGGCCATTCTACTGTGTATTGTTGATTAAAAAAAGGGCCTCAACACACCGCACACACTGGTCTGACTTCTAACTTCTATATAATCCGAACGAAACTACATAAAAACATCCGGTTTTCAACGAAGGGAAAAAGAAACTCCCTAGTTTTTCCCTGTTTTAACCGGATATTGCTTGATAGGAGAGTTCCGTTGCTAGATGCTTACAAAAAGGGCCGGTCGCTTTATGCCGCATCAGGATTTGCCGGTATTCTGAGGGGAGCCACCCATATCGTGACTATCCCAAAGCGATGGAAGCCAACTGAAAGCCTTTTAACTGATAGGATTATCGTATATGACTTTGTGTGAAATTATATGATGTACAACGCTATGTAGGATGAACGTCTGGGAATTTTAACAAATGTAATATGGAAGATTTCATCCCAGAGAATGAATACGTTACCATGATAGACGTCCTTGAAAGAAGGTCAACGGTCGTGACTGAGAAGGATATTATACGGTAACAGTTTTGTAATCCTTAGTCTATGGACAGAGGTCTTTACTAGAAGAGAATCTTCAGGAACTTTAGCAGCAATAATTAATATGTTGTCGTGTGATCTTTGCACCTGTGACGATGTCCGTCTTGTCCACTTCGTGTCCTGGTGAATAAAATCTATGTCAAGTTACCAACGACTTGTGTGCTGCCAATACTTGACCAGTTCACCTAATTCAAGATACTTGTTGGTTTTCGTTTGAAAAACATTGTTGACATTTATTCCATTGTAACCATTCGCGTTTCAATTCATCACTATGAAAACGACACCAACAATAACTGGTAGGTCAGTGCGGTCTGGAAGTGATTTCAAAGGAACGTACCCATCCAATTGATCGTTTGAAAAGAAGAATTTTTACTTTCAAGGCGACATCATCTCAATTTGGATCCTTGCGGAATATGAATCAAAATCAACTCAAATGCTCAAGGTCTTCAATCAACCTCCACGTCAAGTTTCACAGTGACTGATTACTTGGAAAACATCTCTTCATCATTATTACGTGCGAGCTAGTGTGATATACGCAGAGCGAAGTATTGCATCCTCTAACGTACATACACGGGGACAAGGCACTTTGATTTTACCTGCACGCGAGCTAAGTATAACTTGCATCCGTTATACACTTTATTACAATTAGCTGTGCCTTAATTGATTATGTCCACTTTCATATTTTCTGTGTTATGTGTTATGTTTTGTGTATTTTTCGCGGGAGGTTGGGAGGTAGATCTGACGAACGAGATCCATCTCGAAGTCAATTCGGGCTCTTCGTCAGACGTTCTGTAGGACATTATTTTGCAGACTTCCCGCAGTGGAATGTTCCTACGCGTGAGTGTAGAAGGATTCTAGGTCCACTGTGTCTGGTGGTCTGTGACACCTGTCTGTTTTAGCTGTAGTGTCACGTTTACTTGTTGTTTTTGGTAGCTATTTTTACTTGTGCCTTAGTTTTATGATGAATTTTGTATGTGATTATTGTCCATCTCACCTTTCCTGTCGTTTAGTTTTTTACAAAACCTATGTTTTTTACACTGTGTTGTCAATTGTATTGTGCATTATTTAATCGCAGTTATCATCGTAATTCTTTACGACATTCCATTTTAGTTTCTCATTTTATTTTAATTGGATTTCTGCGAACGTCTTCGTTTGTTTTGAATATCGTGTTGTGTCATTATTGTGCTATTGTTTGTCACATTACTGCTTTCACACCATTACATGTTATAAATTACATTATTAATTATTAATATTATTGCCTATTATATAAATTGATTTTACCGTTCTAGAACAGGAACGAAGAACACTAGTTGTAGTAACACTTTTAAGTAGTATTATTACATAATAATATTGAAATGGCTACCTTAGACTATTTCATTAAGCAAGCAAAAGCTCTTCAGATGGCTCCTGATGAAGCTAAAGCATTTGCACTGTCAGAATATAAGAAAGCTCAAGAAATAGAAGCTGATCAGAGAAGATTGGAAACTTTACGTTTGGAAAATTTGAAATTTGAGGCAGATCAAAAACGGATTGAGGCTGAGGAAAATGAGAAAAAAATGAGATTAACTGCTGAGGAGGATGAAAAGAAGAGGAAATTTATAGCTGAGGAAGAGGAGAAAAAAATGAGATTGGCCGCTGAATTAGAAGAGAAACGATTTCAGCGAGAAGCAGAACAGAAACAAAAGGAGGCTGAAGAAAGACTTAGAAAAGAAATGGAAGTTAAACAAAAGGAAATGGAACAGAAACAAAAAGAAATAGAAGAAAGGAGATTAATAGCTGAACAAAACACAAAACGACTTCAGCTTGAGATGGAAGAGAATGAGAAAAAACGACAGCATGAACTGAAATTAGCAGAGTCAGAATATGAAAGACTTAGGTTAACTCAGGAAGCTAATTCTCAGAGAACTTTTGAAAGCCACACTTCATCCAGACAGGATCATTTTAAGGAAATTCACCTTAAATTGCCAAAATTTAATCCCCCGTCTGATGACGTAATATTCTTCCTGGATAGGTTTGAGGCCACTTGTGGGTCTTATAACGTGGATAAAGCTCTATACTGTACATATTTATCCAGATTACTTACAGGAGATGCATTAGCAGTTTATCATACCACCAGCATTGGTGAGAAAAATGACTACAATGCTCTTAGAGCAGCACTTCTGCAAAAATTTCAAATGACAGAAAACGAATATCGTTTGAGATTTCACACATTACTACCTCAATCTGGCAGAAATTTTAGTGATTTTCTGTCACAGATACGACTAACATTAGAAAGATGGATCGAATTATCCAAAATTGAAAAGTCGTATGAAGGTCTCTTTGATTTACTGATGCGCGATAAGGTACTTTCGTCGGTAAATCCTACATTTCTCGCATTTTTACACGAACGGAAACCTTTATCTATGAAAAATTTAGAAGAACATGCAAAAAATTTTTGCACTGCTCACCCAAACATGGATCTAAGTAACGCGCAGATTAAGAGTGAATTGCCTGTTGCTTTTGCAGCACAACAAAACAATTTTTCACGCAATCGTTCTTTTAGTGCTGATAGGTCAATAAGGGAAATAATCATAATTTCAACAATGATAACTTTTACAAAGGGAAGCAATTTCAACAATCTGCTCCATTTAATGTTTCTTGGAACCAAACTCACAGATCACGAGATTTTGGTAACAATTATTTTAAAAATAATCAAGGACATTATAATAAACAAAACTGGAGATCAAGGTCTCAGGGTCCGCAAAACAGACAATTTTTTGGAAATAAACCATTTAACCAACATCATAACGATCATTCTACAAATTATCGGACTAATCCAAATTTTAACTCTAGCAGAAACGACAATTATGGCAATTTTAATGACAAAAATCACAATCGATCGCGCCGACGAGATAGATCGTCGAATAATACAGGTAGACATTCTAATGTTGCTTTTAATGATACACAGGCTAACATTGAACAGGGTAAAGTAGCTGAAACTCACAATGCTATGTCTTGTTCTCTAGATTGTTCCCAGGTGAAAGACTGCCCAGAATGCTCGACTCTTTTCCAGCCTAAGGCGATCACGACGCTGCGTTGCGGACATACCTTGCCTAGCCTGCCTGCAGTCTGTACAGCCACTGCTGCGTCAGTACACCAGGGACAGGGCTCTCTTAAGTTTCACAAGGGATTTGTCAATAATATTTCATGCTCTCTCCTATTTGACTCAGGTTGTACAACAATCGGTGTCCGGACTTCGCTGATCAACCCAAGTTGTGCCACGGGCCGGGTTGTCAAATGTGTAACATTTGGTGGCACTATTGAAACATTTCCCACTGCTATTATTGATCTTAACACACCTTTCTTTACAGGAAAGATCCAAGCATGTCTTCTGCCTAACCCAATTTGTGATGTAATACTGGGTCGCATACATGGTATTAAAGAGTGTACACCTCAGCAAATAGCTGAATGGGAAGAGCGACATATTCAAACTGCAAATGCAGTAGTGACTAGAGCGCAAGCTACTAATATGTCGCATGATACACCTATTGAACCTACAGTTCATACCACTTGTGATGATGATGCTCCTATTTCACGGGAGTTGTTTGCAACATTGCAAAAGAATGATAATTCATTAAAAAAATTCTTTCAGTATGTTAACAAAAAGAATACAAGCAACAAACTTGCAAAATCTAGACATGACTTTATACTTAAAAATGGGATTTTGGTTAGAGTAATACGGGAAAAGGATTTATCCTTATGTTCTCAGATTCTTGTCCCATCCTGTATGAGATCTCGTATATTACGACATGCTCATGACTCGCAATGTGCGGGCCATATGGGTTTTTCGCGTACCAAATCCAGAGTGCTTTCGGCATTCTACTGGCCAGGCGTCCATAGAGATGTTACTCTCTATTGTCGGTCCTGTTTGATATGTCAAGAAGTTAAGGTACGGGGTCCATTTCATGCGGCTCCTATTCAAGCTGTGGACATCCCGATTAGACCATTTGATAAAATGGCCATTGACATTATTGGTCCAATGCTTCCATCTACTAGAGGGCATACGCATATTCTTACGTGCATTGATATGTGCACTCGTTGGCCTGAGGCCATCCCTCTCAAGAACACTTCATCTGCCAGTGTAGCAGAGGCATTGATGTTAATCTTCTCACGCATTGGTTTTCCACGGAAAATCTTGTCAGATCATGGGGTTCAGTTCATTTCTGAATCCATGTCTCAAGTTATGAAGACATTAGGTATAGACAGATCTCTTAGTTCTATTTATCATCCGATGTCAAATGGGTTAATTGAGCGTCTCAATAGGACACTCAAGCAGTTGTTGGGTAAGATGACTCAAGACCATCCCCAAGACTGGGATCGGGTCCTACCCGCTTGTCTCTTTGCGTATCGCGAGGTACAAAATCAAGCAACGGGGTTTTCTCCGTTCCAGCTTGTTTTTGGCATGCAACCACGCGGCCCGATGTCGTTAATCCACGACTTATTGGTGGATGAGAATATTGAAGAGGAAACTCAATCCTCTTATGAGTATGTGATCTCTCTTAGAAAGAAAATCATAGATGCTTGTAGACTAGCTACTGCATCATCCGAACATGCCAAAGAAAAAGCTCGTCTATCTGCAAACAAATATAGACGTCTTCGCCAGCTCATACCTGGTGATGAAGCTTTTGTATTACTCCCTGCGCATAACAATCGTCTTTTAATTACCTGGAGAGGTCCTTTCAGGATCATCTCAAGAATATCCGATGTCGACTACATCGTTGATGTTAATGGCAAACATAAAACCTTCCACATTAACATGTTGAAGGAATATTACTCACGTCCTGATTACTTACAGTCAGTGTTTCAGGCAACTGACGATCCTACACCTCCTATTCAACACTATTCTAGTTTGTCAGTCATCCAAGAAGAGGAATCTTCTTTTGATGATGTACAACTACCAATACCAGTTGTACCACTCCATTCCACTGAGAAATGGAATGATGTTACTATCTCATCTACTCTTACTGATGATCAACGTCAGCAAGTCTCTAAAATTCTACACACGTATGAGGATGTCCTCACTGACATCCCAGGTCATACGTCAGTCATCCAACATGACATTATTCTGACTGACGATACACCGATTCGAGTTCGCCCATATCCTATTCCTTTACACTTTCGTGATAAGGTTGATAAGGAATTGGATGATATGCTCCAATTAAATATAATTGAACCATCTTCATCACCATATTCTTCTTCTATGGTAATCATTAGGAAGAAAGACAACAATATACGTCTTTGCGTAGATTACAGGAAGTTAAACAAAGTTACAAAATTCGATGCGGAACCATTACCTCTTTTAGACGACTTATTAGAGAAATTATCTCATGCCACATTCTTTTCGAAATTTGACCTTTCAAAGGGTTATTGGCAAGTGCCACTCACTACGAAAGCAAAGCCATTCACCGCTTTCTCGACACCACGGGGTCTTTTTCAATGGAATTTTATGCCTTTCGGGTTAATGAATGCGCCAGCTACCTTTGTACGCATGATGCGCCGCATATTGTCTCATCGTCCCGATGTCATTACTTATATAGATGACATCTGTCTTTTTAGTGACTCTTGGGATGAACATATTCAGGGTTTAAAATCTTTACTTTCTACCTTACAGGATTATAACTTAACAGCGAAACCTTCAAAGGCTTTTGTCGGTTTTCATGACATCTCATTTCTTGGTCACCGTATAGGTCGCGGTTTAATGTATACAGAAGACAGTAACGTCTCTAAAATTTTAAACATCTCAGCACCTAAGACAAAAAAACAAGTGAGGTCACTCTTAGGACTAATACAGTTCTATTCTAAATTCATCCCTCATTTGTCTACTATAACTGCACCTCTTTCGTCTTTACTGAAGAAGGGCACACCTAATGTAATAAAGTGGTCGCAGGATCACCAAACGGCGTTAGACTATATAAAACAAATTTTTTCAAATAAGCCTTTTTTAAGGTTGCCTAACAAAGATCTCACCTTTGTTCTTCGCAGTGATGCTTCTTCCTACGCTATCGCGGCAGTTTTAATGCAGGAATACGGAGGCACCTTATTTCCTGTTATGTACGTATCCAGAAAGCTTACAACGAGTGAGATAAATTACTCCGTTCTAGACAAAGAGCTCCTTGCTCTTGTCTGGGCAATCACAAAACTGGATCGTTATCTCCTCGGATCACACTTTGTGGTGGAGTCTGACCAGAAAGCTCTTACCGCATTGAATACAGGGAACGTTAAGTCATCAAAGTCAGCGCGTTACGCTATAGCTCTTCAACCGTTCCATTTTGAGATACGAGCTATTCCTGGAGTGCAGAATGTATTTGCAGACTGTCTTTCAAGATGCCCTAGTGAACTTGGTGAAACTAAACTACTTTTAGATGCAGAAACGTCCTCACTGAAACATGAATAACTTTGTACAGTGTCATTAATTGTACATCTGTGAAGACTATGTATAGTTTTGCAGTATTCGTATAAATATAACTTTCAGAACATACTTGCATATGGATTATAACATTATTTCTTGTGAAGTAACGTTTTATTAGAACGGGAACAGTGATATTAAAGTAACATTTTTTTTTTAGTATGGAAACATTGGTAAAAAGCAACAAATAGACATTCGTTAGTGTTATGGAACATATTACACTACATATCGTGTTCGTAAACTTATTTCGTGCATGGAACATTAGGAACATATTCTTGTTGACTCTAAATAGTTCTGAACGAATATTCACAATGACTGAAATTAGAATTACTTAGAATAAATTACTAGTTATTTATTTATGTGTAATTAAGTACTAGAATTAGATTAATTCAATTTAATCAATTTGATTGTTTATAAATCACACATCTACTAACGTTATTAGTGTCTCGCAATACGTGTAGTCACGTATCCCACTACATGATATTTCACTTTTAGATAACTAGTCAAACTTACTAGTGTTAGATATCAGTAAGTGCGTTGCTTCTTAAAGTGTTTAATTTTGCATTGCTTCATTTTTGCACATTGTATTTTAAAAAAATTTTCTGTTTCACTGATTCTTTTATCATTGATTATCATCAGTGTTGCTGTTCATTTTCATTTTTTGAAATCATATGTTTCGATTTTCTTTTGAAAAACTTAGTTGAATTTTATTATCATCTTTTTTGTTGATTTTTCATTTTCATTTTCATTTTTTCAACTTCTTTTTACTTCGAATATTACCACATCGTTCCAAAGTAGGTCGATGGTGGATGTGTGCTTTAATGCATACTGTCATTTAGTTATATTAATTTCAAGTCAATATTCTTTTCTTAATATGATAATTTTATGCATGTCATAAATCTTGTTGTAGTTTTGACTCACCTCTCTCGAGTAATTAGTTCGAAAAAAAATTAATGGGATTAATTTTTTTAAGGGGAGGTAATAAGGGAGCTGTTACGTACATTTATTACCTAAGGGGGTAGTCGTCGGTCCTACCAAATGTACGCACCAGTTTTATGTAGTTATATTATTTGTGCGTTCGATTGATTCACGCACTGACGTGCACAAAGCAGTGAGTGTTGCTTTGGACGCACGTGTAACCTAGTTGGGTAGTTTGTGACGTCATGTTTTGAAGTGGAAACATGGAACTGGCTTGTGTCCATGATTGTAATTTTATATTGTGTATCCAATGGCATGTTGAAGGAAGCCATTTATTATTGTGATTTGTATTGGTCTTCAGGTCGAAGCCAATCGCAGTTATGTCACGTAAGTTATCGCCCACTTCTTATTTTAATGCTGCATAAAAAGGCCGCTCTACTACTAATCTAGCGGGAATGTTATCATTCCTAGAATGGATCTACAGAGTCGCTTGCCTTTAAGATTTGGATCGTAGACGGAGAATTCCTACGAGTAGAAGAAGTTATATTGTTTACCTTATGCACATGTTTTAAATGCCGTACATGCTTCAATGCCAAAGTCGTGGCATGAATGTAAAGAGAGGTTAGCCAACTGAAAGCCTTTTAACTGATAGGATTATCGTATATGACTTTGTGTGAAATTATATGATGTACAACGCTATGTAGGATGAACGTCTGGGAATTTTAACAAATGTAATATGGAAGATTTCATCCCAGAGAATGAATACGTTACCATGATAGACGTCCTTGAAAGAAGGTCAACGGTCGTGACTGAGAAGGATATTATACGGTAACAGTTTTGTAATCCTTAGTCTATGGACAGAGGTCTTTACTAGAAGAGAATCTTCAGGAACTTTAGCAGCAATAATTAATATGTTGTCGTGTGATCTTTGCGCCTGTGACGATGTCCGTCTTGTCCACTTCGTGTCCTGGTGAATAAAATCTATGTCAAGTTACCAACGACTTGTGTGCTGCCAATACTTGACCAGTTCACCTAATTCATGATACTTGTTGGTTTTCGTTTGAAAAACATTGTTGACATTTATTCCATTGTAACCATTCGCGTTTCAATTCATCACTATGAAAACGACACCAACATGTATGTATAAACTTACTTTAACATAATATTAATATATATAGTAATTCTATATTGTTAATTCACATACTAAGTTAGTTATAGGTTACGTTTATTTTTTTTTCCTTACGTACATCTATTATATTCTAGTCTATTAACTTACTTTTACTTTCTTTTAATACATTATTAACTACTCTCTTACTTTCCTTACAATTTTTCTTTTCTTTCCTTAGCTATTAATTCTTACTTTCCTTTACTTAGGATAAATTATATTCTATAAGATACTACACAGTCTACATTTAGTTAATATTATGACTCATTAATTTATACTATAATTTTAATTACCATTTTCTATTCGTACTAATTAAGTTAGAACTTTCTTCACAGACATAAGTATTTATAAATTAGTCATGGTTTGATAGTTGACATTTCTTTCTGTTGACATGGACTTAAATTTGACTACGATCTTCGACGATAGTACGTGATTCGTAGATCGATAATCTCTAACATTTTTTTCACATACCCATAATTAAAAAAAAAAAAAATCTATAGTCTAGATTTTTTTTTTACCCCCGTCGGCCAAGGGAATGTTACAAGAGGATATATGATTTGTAGCAACTAGGTAGTAACCTCGAATAAAAAGTTGCACATTTTAGTTGTTGAACTGCAATATAGAGATATATTATAGTTTTTGCTTTACGATGTTGAAAAGCGAGGAGCATAATGTGCGTAGTTTTAATGTGACATGTCGCGTTGGTAAGGTAGCACGTGACAACATTGTATTTGTACCCATATGTTGTTATATTTGGTCCTAGACGGACGGAAGTTTTTGAAGTCTCCCAGTAGAAGGATATTGATATCAAGGATTTTCTTGATGAATAGGTATTTGGGTCAGCCTATACTTGGTGGATACAATATTATATATCAGTGATGAAAAGGGATTTATGTTCGAAGAGGAGAATGTATTTTCGGGAGCAATCTTAATGGAAAGTATCCAAGAAGGTCACCTTAGTCGCGTAAGTTGAGTTGTTCGATACCGGATTGCCTATCTAGGAATCACGAGTAAATAGCTTGACTGTACCACGACTGAAGGAAGTGACGAATTATGATGTATTAATTTAATTCTGATGAACTGCATTTTATTTGGATGTGATGTGCTATTAAATTGTACTCTATTCGGACTTTGAACACCGCAGACTTATCAGTTGATATTATTGAAAGTTCAGACTATTGACCCACTATTCATGTTTGTCAGCACGGCATTAGAAGCTCTACCATTTGAAGTATTTATCAAAACTAATAATACAACAAAACAGTGATTATAAACCGGCACACATAGAAGTTAGCAGATAATACCATAACAAACGGTGGCAACAACCAGAATAAAACTAATAACAATGGAACAATGAAGCACGATACAATCTGTGTAAGTGGTGATAATAAGTTTTGTTCATCGGCAGGAAAATCCGATGTAACAATGATCAATAAATTTTCTATATTCTCTTCTTTTTTTCTACCCGTGTCCTCTATTTTATTATCGCTCTTTTATCCTTTTCCTGTATTTTTCGCATTCGTTCGTTTGCGACTATAAACATTACTATTTTCCCATTCAAACTTTTGCCTGTGTCTGTTCTCATTTAGAAACGCACTAGTGATGTTATTACGTAGATGTCAGGCTCTGGAGGTTATTGCGTTGTAGACGTAAAACTGTGAATATTCGTCTATCTCAGACATAGGGCCGACATATCGTCTGCATTTTCACCTGTCACAACGTAGTTTCATCAGCTGAGTGCTCAGGTGAGGTGTGATAACCGACATCTGCACGGCGCAGAATGAGACATTTGTCTGGGGTTTTCCTCTGTCACGGCACTCTCGGGCAGTTTCGTAGCAGAAGGTGTCTAAGACGCGTTTGGCATGTTATTGCCACCAGCGTCTCAGGTACATAGGTGTTAAGGAAAGGGGAGGTTATTGCGTGGTTTTGGAAATAGCGCACATCTTTGTCCGTTTCATAGATATAACTAGAGTTGGAAACCTGACTTCACGCACTCAGTAACTTTGCAGTTAGACTAGAACAACCTACGTTCGAGCCCGAAGAATCTCTGTTATAGAATTAGTTGGTCGAATTGAATGTTCGATTCCTAAGTATCTCTGTTGATGATAGAGGGCATTAGTTGGTCAAAGTGGTTTTAGTTCTTAGTAGTTCTGTGTTGAGGTAAATATATTATATCTAGTATTTTGTGAAGTGATGAAGTGTTTAATCGCCTAGTATATTTCTCTAGTGCAGAAGAAATTAATTTATAAGTTGTTATATTCTCTAGTGGACGTGTTTCAGTGGAAACCAGAATAAATTATAATTTCTAGCTTAAGATCATTCGGCTATTAATAAATTTAATTTAACTACTAAATAATCAGACGAGAATATATTTTAAAATTAACTTATAACTGAAATGCTACATCAGTGAGTATTGATGGGATACGTATGTATTCCTAATTCATGATGATTAATTTTATGAATATAACTTATTTCACGGGAAGTTTAAATGATAAGTCAAGCTGTACGCTTGCAGTTTAAAATGTAAGTTATAACCGAGTACTATGTATAAGCATTTTATATGTGTTTTTTTCCTCCATTTAGTGAAGAAAACTGGGGTTAACCCAAACTTTGCCAGCATTGAGTACAGAGAATATCTGTGAAGAACAAAAACATTCTTTTCTTAAAGACTTGGTTTATAACCTTTACAAGAATTTTAAGATTTTATTTGAATAACTGCACCTACCGAGCCAGATAAAATTCTTCCTGATAAGACATCAAGTACATATCAGCCCTTGGGCGAGTAAAATATTACAAGAAAATAACATTCCGACGATTCTGAAACCTTGTGGTGTGACCCAGAATTTTACCTTTGATCGAAGTTACAAACCTCCCATTTTCCTAAGTAGTGGAAACCTCGTGATTCTGACATGGTGAACCCGTTTTAACTTTCTTACCCAAACTGCTGAGTCAAGTGACCTTAACAGTAATCTTTAATAAACTGGTGAAGTGAATGCTCCTCGGAGCAGTGGACGAAACCTGTATCTGCAGAGCTGGGATTCTCTTTATCCAAAGAATACAGATTCACTGTAGAGAAGTGTCCTAAAGTTTGCGCCAGACGGCGAACAACAGCATGATTGTAGGTAAGAAAATGAGACAGGGTACCCTGATGAAAGAACCGAGTGAAAGTAGACTGAGTGGTGTTTGTTATGATAACTAGTTATTCACCCACTTGGTAAATTCCATTTATGCAAAATTGTTGCTATTGCAGGTATAGTTTTTTCCAGGAGGACAGATCATACTACTATCAAAGTCTGTCCATACCTTTAAAAAGGAAAAATCTTAGACTAAATCATATGATGTATCTGTGACTCTGGGGCTATCACCTTCTTCTAACGGGACTGTGAGCTATACATCGAGGGACGGATCATACCAACGGGTCTATCATTCTTGTAGCATTCCTTGATTTTGTTTATGATTTTTGTGTATATGCTTTGATGTAATTTTATATGTTGTGAGAGAAGTTTGTTCTGATAAATAAACTACTCATAAAAATTATTCCAGTGCGTCGGTCAGCTCATTCCAAGATATCTGTATAATCATTGTTATAGTTTTCCCACGTCTGTGTGTCTAACTGTCATCACTTGAATGTGCGTGCACGTGAGTGGATATATATATATATATATATATATATATATATATATATATATATATATATATATATATATATATATATATATGTTAGACTGTCCGACTCCTCTAAATCTGTCGTAGAAGATAGGTGAAAGAGAGAAGATTTCTCGATTTCAGAGACAGCCTCTATCACATTCTACCACCTCACTCGTGGAAATCTATTTCTATTATCATCTCTCACTGTGACTATCACTTATTCTAATCTATTAAGAAGGGACCAACCCAAGTCTTAATTCCCCTATCAAAAATCTACGACAAATGGGGTCTCGTCTATTGGGATTTTGAACTGTGAATAGGAAGACGAGACGACACATATCAGCTCGTCTGTAGATTCTGTATTCTGATATAGAGTAAGAGTGTGATGTCTTGTGAGTTGTTATATTTTTAAAAATAATTTATCCCCTAGACTAACGATCTGTTTATGGGCGTGCTGACCACACAACTAATAATTGATTTTTCCACAGCATTTCTGAATAATATACATTTGAGTTACAGGTTGACTTTGTCGGAATATATGTTAATTACTGATTTTGTAATACTAAGCGCTGGTAAAGTTTGTGAGTGTATAACATTCACAGGGTTCTGAAGAAGTAGGTGTTTGAGCTAAGCTAAGGAGTGCGTTCAGACAATTACGTACTGCTAATTGCCTCCCTTACCCTAACTGATTTCAGGGGTGAACTTATAGTGGATTTTTAAAAATTAAGGGAATTTTTTTTTGTCCTAAAATTTTTAGCAATAATTATTTTGTTTCCACTGTAGCAACTTATTTTTCAGTAAGTAGTCTTAACTACCATTTATTTGATGTAGTCGTCTGCATTAGGTGCTTTATTGCCGGTTAATAGCAGCGATAGTTAGATACTATATTATAGGAGGAGGTATCCCAGGTTAAAGTATATCATCTTTTTTTATTTTGGTATTTTCTCGTGAGTGGTAGGAACCAGTGTATCCTTTTTCTTATCTCTTTCTCGTCTAAGTCTCAGTCACCTATTTGCAATGGCAGAGAGGGCGAAACTTAGGCAGATGCTCAGACAGGAAGCAAAGGAAGAGGGATTACAAGGAGAAGAAGCGAAAGTGTTTGTCAACGAAGAACTTGACAGATATGATGCGGAGCAGAAAGAAAAAGTGGCGGAGAGAAAAGCAGCCGAAGCTAAAGAGCAGAGGAAGATGGATGAAGAAATGGAAATCCGTTGGGCAAACGAAAGAGAGAAGGAGAGACAGCATTAGGAAAGAGAGAAGGAGAGGGAGGAAAGAGAGAAGGAGAGACAGCACGAGGAAAGAGAAAATGAGCAACGATGACAGCATGACCTGGCACTTAAAGCTCTAGAGGTTCAAAGCCGTGGTGCTGCCTCTACCTCCAGCAATGGAGAATCTTCTCCTCATTCTTCCTTAACTGATCAATCAATCACTTAATCTACTCATCTCACTGCTGTCTTTTCCGCTAGAATCTTTCCCTTGTCCTAATGAGAAGATTGACACGTATCTAGAAAAATTTGAGAAAATTGCAACTCTGTACGGTTTAGAGAGGTTGCGTTGGAATATGAAGCTTTCCCAGGCTTTGAAAAGTTCTGCGTATGATGTTTACGCCAAACTGGAGAGAAGCCAACAAGACAATTACGACATCTTGAAGAAAGCGTTACTGGAGCGCATTGAAATGAATGCTCGCAAATTTTTGCAACTGTTTCGCAACAGCAGGAAGGAGAGCTCTGAAACTTTTCAGCAGTTCTCTTCCCGTCTAAAGGGATACTTGACAAAGTGACTTGAGCTCTCGCAGCTCCCCTCTACCTATGAAGGTCTTGAGGAATTTGTTTTAACAGAACAAATAAAGAACACTTTGTCTGCGGACACCCGAAGATTTTTAGCTGAGCAAGGTGCAGAAAAGCTTGAAGACATTTTGGAAAAGTCTGAGCGATATCGCAATGCGCTGCCTGAACTGCCGGCCACAAAACGTAAACCGACAGAAGAGCATTTTCGAAAGAATAATCAAGACCAATCTTCTCATGCTTCTAACCAGAATAACCACAGAGAAACTGGACCTCAAAACCCCCCTCCTGAAAAATCCAAGTTCTACAAAAACAAGTACCCCAACCACAGTAAACAGTCTGATCAACCCGACCGCCCTTCATGGCACCGCAGCCAGAGAGGACAAGGTGGCAAAGGGAGTATTGATATAGCCTAAGGACTTAACCTTACTTACTTACTTAGTCGTTCCCCTTCTACCGTGAGGGGTAGAGGTTTGGAAGAGAGAGCGCCAGACTATCCTATCGGCTGTCTTCCTCCTGGCCTGGTTCCATTCTAGTCCTCGGTACTTCAAAGGTTGTCTAATGTTGTCCTCCCAGCGGACTCTGGGTCGTCCTGGGGGTCTGGATCCTTGGCTCTTTGTTTCCCATGCTTGTCATGGTAGCCGATCTTCTCCCATTCTGCAGACATGGTCAAACCATCTTAGTTGGGACTGTTCTACTTGGGTCTGCAGGGGGTGGGATTTAAGGCCTTTTCATATCGTCTGGTTGCGTACCATATCTCTTCTTGTTACTTCAACCACCTTTCTCGCTTAACCTTATAAAATTAATTTCACAAGCGTATTTACCCTGCTATATATCAGATCTCACAATTACAGTATATATATATATATATATATATATATATATATATATATATATATATATATATATATATATATATATATATATATATTTATAATATATATATATATATATATATATATATATATATATATATATATATATATATATATATATATATATCCTAAGGACTTAACCTTAAACACTTACTACCTCCAAAGCCTTGACACACAATATCTCAACCCCTCTACACCAACCAAAGATAGTACTAGCTAATCATAGAAAAATTTTTATTTGCACACTTACATTTTTATTATTTTTCTAAGATAGCAATTGATGGCACTGTCGTTTATAAAATTTTAGTTAACTTCCCGAAGAAACTTTACTTTATCGGGCTAAGATTCTATTAAGAAATGAACTTTAAGTACGACGCTAATTAAAATATAGACATACCCAATCTCGAATTTCTCACTTAAGAGCAGATGAATATGACTTAGATTTCACGGCTGATAATTCTGGAGACAAAGATACCCCCTAATGACTTCTTCTTCTTCTTCCGTCCTTAGCCACCGACCGTCAAAGCAGTCAGTGGCCATTACGCCTAGTGGCGTCTTAGGGCAACAGCAGATAGGTTTTCTTTGCCATTGTTTCCCATCACGCCTATTGGCGTCTTTAGGGCAATGGCAAATCAATCCATCTGCTGTTGTTTCCATAATCGAAGTGACTGGCAAACGGGTGATCAGCCCGTTGGTCCCTAATGACTAGACGCTGGTATATATCATAAAAAAGAACGCTATAACACACGCCATACATCATCGCTTGACGTCTCTCTGGAACCAATAATATTGCCCAGATCAAGGGAGACACACTGCTACAGTCACCTTGGCTGCTGTAAGCCCACGTTTTTATAGGATGTCTGTGATTTTATCTGTCCATCTGCCTCTTGGTCTTCCTCATGCTCTGAACTCAGATCTTATAGTGTTGTAGGCGAGTTTGTAATTTATAGGGCTCCATTCTCATGAGATGGCCAGACCACCTGATTTTCTCTGTCTCTTATGTACTTAATGCAAGATGTAGTTCCCACCATTCTTCTGATGTCGTCATTTCTCATTCTGTCTGGTAACATTAATTGCTTTTTTAAGCATTTCATCTCACAGAATATGAGTTCCCTTCCTTTGCTTTGGTCAGTGACCATGTTTGACTCTTATAGCAAAGAGCTGGTAGGATAATACTCATTATCAGTTGTCATTTAGTTTTCATACTGATATTCTGATGTTTGAGTAGTCATGACAGTTGGTAAGTCAATGCACTGGCCTTTTTATTTCAATTTCTTTGTCAAGTTTTCCATTTTCAGAAAAAGGCTTCCTAGGAATTAGAACTCTAGAACCTGCATCAGCCTGATGCTGTCGACACGTATGTTAAGTAGGCCTGGTGATCTGCTAATCTTCATAGTTTCTGTCTTTGATGTGTTGATCTTCATGTTTATATCTTTCACAGGTGGAATTAAGTGCATTTGTGTGTTTTTGCAATTTGTTTTCATCTTCATACATTAGACTTTGATTGTTTGCAAAAAGTAACTAATTCAGTGGGTTTTATCTTCACTGTCTTCTTCATTCTCTCGGTTTACCTCTAGGTTAGCTTCTAATGTTATTTGGTCTATATATATATATATATGTTGAACAGTATTGGTGATAGTATGTAGCCTTGTCAAACTCCTGTGGTTATATCAAATTCTTCATATTTGTTCTTACTACACTTTTACATGCATGGTACAGAGCTCTCACATTATCTAATAGCTGCCCCTGTATTCCATAGTCTTCTAGTACTGACCAAAGTTTATTTCTATCGAAGCCTTTAACCGGTCTACAAATATTATGTTTAGATCACTGACATACTCAGTTGTTATAAAATACGTTTTTTCAGGCATTCTTTGCAGATGATTGTAAGCTTTTCACCGTATTCACGCCATGAAACTTCTTTTGCTTTCTTGATTATTCATTTGGCACTTCTTCTTGCTATTTGATATTTAATATAATCATCTTGTGTCTTAGATTTTAGCCAGGTCTTATACAGTTTCTTTCTGATTTGTATTGGTTCCGTGACTTCATCAATCCACCATGTCGTTTGTTTCTTTTCCTTTTGCTTTGCCGTTTTTTTCTGTGTTCCACATTTGTGTTCAGTGTCTCCATCTTTGCTGCTTTAAGGTGTTCCATTCATTTTTTGCATTTCCTATTTCTTCAGGCAGAGTCGCAAAGATCTTTGTCATTTCTTGGCATATATCTTTTCTAATATTTTCCTCGCCTAATTTTCTCAGATTCAAAATGGATACCTGTCTTTGCCTTCTCTGTCTTTTTAAACTGTGGTGTTATGTGGGTCATTATAACTGGTCTATTGTATCTATACTGGTACTGGAGGTATCTCTGGAATCACTTATGGGATGCCTGATCAATGTTTTTTCATCTGTACCATGTTTTAATATGACTCTGACGATGATGGAAGAGGGTGTTGTTTATTATTAGCCCATGTTCAATTCATAAATTGATTAATTCTCCTTTACTGTTGCGTTCTGTAAAGGTGTCACTGAACGCTACAAAGCAGAATTCTCGTGATGCTATTTTTCTGCCTTCTCTTCCACTAAAATCACTCATCAGGACCAGATTATCTTTCTCGTTTAGTCAGTTCTCACATTGCAAAACTTAATGCAATGCTGTTGCTTTTGAAGATCAGATGTCAATAATTCTACTTCTTCTTTGTTCATCCTGAAAAGGACGTTGGTTGTGTTGTGTCCATTTACAACGAAGCTGCAATATTTGCGCCTTTTGGCCAACACATCCAACTTCAGCACAGCATTTTTGGGACTGGGTTAGCCTTCCTTCTTCGATCCCTACTCACTCAGCCAGACTGCAGTGATGCAGCCTGTTTCCAGGACCACCACTTGGAGGTGGAGTAGGGTCTTGGTCAGCTCTGGCTCGATGACCCTGACGCAAGCAGTCTAGCTATGGGTCGCTAACTGCATTCCTCACTGTTGATGCATCTTAAGTCCCAGATGTCAATTAATGTGATGTCTAAATACTTTTAAACTGTGAAGACTATTACTGTGTCATTAGGTCCAACAGTGTTGCCAGCATTTACAAGCCAAGCTTCTCATCTCTAGCATAACTGTTACCTATTTTACAAATAAAACTGCAGGCAAACCTTGAACCACACTCATATATTAATAACATGTAGCCAATACATCCCACCCCATATAGTTCCTGGGGGTCTCTGAGGGGACAAAGAAAGAATATAACTTCTCCCTCAGGCATGTCATAAGAAGAGACTAATATGAAATTGTGCATAAAACTGGCAACCTCATCATGTAAAGCATATTGCTACAGGAACCACTGTGGCTGGAGCATGTGTTTTGATGCTGGTTTCTTGCAATGGACCAAGCTGCAGTGGTGGCTCCAGGCTTCATGGGGAACAAAAAAAGAGATGAATTAATGAAATGCATCCCAATCATACTATCTTAATTTTTCACTTTTCTAATAACAAAACTGCTGACATACTTTAAATTAATCCCTTTAACTTTTCACCATTTCACTTCTCTGTTAGCATAACTGCTGATATACTTACATTGTTTCTGTTTTATTTCTCTTCTCTGGTATCATTGCTGCTGATGTACATTTACTTTTATCCTGCAAAGATAACCAGAAAAGTACTTACAGTGACCAATGAGATTGGGAGTATGGGAACTTCAGAACCTGAACTATTCTGAGTAATCTGATGCAATCTATCCAACCTATATTCCATTTTAAAATGAGCATGCACTCATATTTGGATCAAACAATAGTTTGCTGTTGTTTTTTAAGTTGCTAGATCTCATCAAAAGTAGCCAAGATTTAAAAACTAGCTAGATTTGTCACTGGTAGCTGATAGTAAAAATGTGCAGCTAAATAAGATAGAAATAGCTGCAACACAGCTGAATTGGCAACATTGGTGTGTACATTCATATTATTGATGGTAGAAATGTTTGCATATAAAAGAAAGGCATAATAATTCTTCTTATTCAAGTAACATGCCTGGTTGCATAGACGGTAATATTTCTCCACAACTCACTGTCTCCTGTACTGATGTTGGCTGGGTATCACCTGTAGCACATGAAGCTCCCTACTGGGTGAGGTGGTTCCTCTGGAACCCCCCTTAATGGCATTGTCTTTTCTAAGGAAGTTGTTTTGACTCATGACTTCATTATTATTGGCTATAAATGGACTGCAGAATATGTATCTATTCTACTTACTGAATTTGTGCTTTGTTAACAATTTATTGCAGAATCATTGTGATAACAGCTGTACTAAAATTCAAATTCAGAATAATATCTCCTTGAAAATGTCAGGAATGGAAAAAGAACAGCCTGACTCTTGTGGATGTAATGAAGGTAGGCCTTGAAACGAGATTAATTCATAGTTTAATGTGTCAACTATAAAACATCTAATGTTCAACTTTTACTCTTTTGCCTTAGGAGCCCTATGGTACATCACAATATTGTACAGTGTTTCCTATCCTTTGTTTCATCTCTTATAATCTCTAAGCCATATTGTCACAGACATAGATTATCAATTTGTCAACCACAACTGATTGTTTCTAATAATATTAAAAGAATTTTGATGATATTATGGTAATTCACTTTGGAAACTAATGAGGCGCTATGAAATCCCACATAATTTTCCTAAGCTAGTTAAGAAAACATATAAAGATGTGAAATTCAGAGTTTTTCAACTGGGATAACTTACAGTTTTGTAATAAGAATAGGACTGAGGCAGTGATGCCTCTTTTCACTATTTCTCTTCTTACTGGCTGTAGACTGAATTACGAAAACAGCAACATCAGCCAACAAAGAATGGAATTCATTATACTATGATAAAACAATTTGATGAATTTACCATTTACCTGGTTCTGTCCCATAACTGTAAGCAGATACAGTAGAACTTCAATTATACAAATTAATTGGTGATTGGGGGTTGTTCAGATAATCAAAATTTAAGATCAATGGTTTATCGGGGGAAAGCACTTTTACCCATGAAAAAAACATTTAACTATTAAGTCTTTATGAAACATTAGAGCTTTTTCACATAAAATGGGTCTTGAAATTTTCATTTGTCCAGCTGATCTTTGTATGCATAAACCACTTGTGTATTGCTTTTCTACTTTGTCTTTGTTGGCCTTTTTCATTGTGTTTTTCTCTTCTAGATCTACCATCTTCAGTTTCTAATAAAGAAATGAACTGAAGAACTATTTTTAATGTCAGAAAGTGTGACTTCACTGACACCTCAATTTTGATGATTTTCTTCTCAGACTCCTCCTTTTTCAACAAATTAATTGCTTTTTATCCACTTTGTCCGACATTGACAACATGTCGTCTTTTACTTGACAATGTAAATTTTATGTCGTCCATGAAAATAGGTTGAGTTTTGAAAATAAAACTAAACACAACACTAAACTGACTACACTATAGCTATGAACAGGTGGACAGAGTGGACTGAAATAATAATCATATGGGATGAATCAGCATGTTTAGGGGTGATTCTATCACAGGCCATGCCTGCGTCCCTTAGATTTGATAATTCTGTTAATTGGAAATTAGGCTAATTGTAGCTCTGTATAACTCGCAATAAGAATACTCGATGAGAGGTCATAGGAACTGAGCTTAAAAAAACAAAGAGAACAGACACAAATTATGAGAATAAATGCCACAAATGATAACCAAATCATCCTTGGAAACCTATTCCTACAGGATGTAAACTAATTAATATATATTGGCAGCAGCATAGACAAAGTTGGTGGAATAGACAATGTTATCAAAGTAAGAATTCAAAAGGCAAGAGAAGCTTTCATTGTTTTGGGAAGTATATGGAAATCAAAAGTAATCGGGTCCAACATAAAAATAAGAATGATCAGTTCAGATGTCAATGCAGTCCATTGGTGATGTTGCTGAAACATGGAGAACAACTAAAATGACAAGAAGTTTCAGACACATACATTTGAGCAGAGTGTCCCCAGTCTAAGAGACAGAGGTTAAGCTATGGTGATATCTGCTGGTGGTCCAATAGATGCAACAAGAAATGCAAAGAAAGGATAATTTGGGAAATCTGAGAAGCAGAGAAAAGTTGGATGATGCAGAAAGCAATTCAGCGGACTCAGAACAGCCAGTGGACTATATGGAATTGAGCTCTACAGAGGTCCTTGACATGAAATAATATATGGCATCTCAACTCCATAGTATGATCAGAGTATGATCCTCTACAATTATCTGCAAACCTTGTGAAACTGGGAAAATCTGGTGATGTGCAGTGCCCCATATGCCAGGAGAAACAAATACTGGAGTATGTACTCTCAGTATACAAGGTGTCACTAGGATGAGGGCATTATACAGGGTTGACTCAACAGAGGACTAAATGAGTTAGATGCTACAAGCTACCAAAGTTGAATGGAAACTGAAAAACCAAGTTTAATATTACAAGTGCATACTTCCTGAGAGAAGACACAGGACTCGAACCCAGGACCTTCCGTGCGACAACCCCGCCTAGCTATGCAAGCGAATCACACTATCCTCCCTGCCATCTAGGCATCACCAAAAAATGATGGTTTTTGGTATTGTATAAGCCACTCACGTCTGTTGTTTTTCTGTTGTCTAGTGTTCTACTTCTTTATTTCTTACCAGTGCCTGAAAACATACCTTTATGTTTGTCTAATATTTATTTACTGTTTGTAGGCCACGGGTTTCCCTTCCTTATGTGTTATAAATGTTTATACAATACCAAAAACCTACCCTCTGTCCTGTACTTACTGTTCTTAGTCTTCTATCATTTACTAGACACAGTATTAAGGTCTTTGTCTTGTGTAGTCTGACCTATACTGTATAATAGGTGAACAACAGAAGTGATTGCGTCATTAATAGGCTGGACTGCCCATGGTAAATTTCCGGTGTTATGTATTGCGGGTCGCACTAATGACCCATCATCGAAGCATCATTTTTTGGTGATGCCTAGATGGCAGGGAGGATAGTGTGATTCACTTGCATAGCTAGGCGGGGTTGTCACACGGAAGGTCCTGGGTTCGAGACCTGGGTAAGCCACTCACGTCTGTTGTTTTTCTGTTGTCTAGTGTTCTTCTTCTTTATTTCTTACGAGTGCCTGAAAACATACCTTTATGTTTGTCTAATATTTATTTACTGTTTACATGCCTCGGGTTTCCCTTCCTTATGTGTTATAAATGTTTATACAATACCAAAAACCCACCATCTGTTCTGTACTTACTGTTCTTAGTCTTCTATCATTTACTAGACACAGTATTAAGGTCTTCGTCTTGTGTAGTCTGACCTATACTGTATAATAGGGGAACAACAGAAGTGATTGCATCATTAATAGGCTGGACTGCCTATGGTAAATTTCCGGTGTTATGTATTGTGGGTCACACTAATGACCCGTCATCGAAGCATCATTGGCTCTATATGACTGAAGTACTCTTTTTGTCTTCAAAATATAGAATGCTGCTTTAGTTATATATATATATATATACACACACACACACACACATTATCTTAAATATATGTATTTAATGTTTGTTGTAAAACATCATCTGTGTGTGTGTTGGGGGGTGGGGGTCGGGGGGAGACACCAATTTGGCAGCCCGATGAGAGGCATAGAGTTCTTTCTACTTTAACTAAGATCATACGCAATGTATTTAAAAATTGTCTGATTCCGTGATTTTACCTTTCAGAAATGCATTCTGGCCCCTTGTGCAAGCTGCACTACCTTCAGAATGTCTTGTGTGATCCTGTAGAAATGCTACACTGTAATAAATACTTGGACTTTACTGAACATGTTCATCTTAATGAAATGATACTACAAGACAAAAGAAATTATGTGAATGACACAATAAGCTGGCAAAAAGATTTTAGTTTTGCAGATGTAGTAGCAGGAATTAAGACTAAGTCAAAATGGGCTCATAAAAAGGAGCCGTTGAATTTTGTGGACAGTCCAGAAATATCTACAGAATTTTGTGTGACTGAATGATTATAATTTGACTTTACAAAATGAAGCAATTACACTATATGATAATTTAAGAACTGAGACACAACATATTTATAAAAGAGAAAAGTCTTGCATATCTGATGTAGTATGTGCCCAGAAAGGGGATGTAAAGAAAAATATAATACTATCTGCAGAAGCAAAGCCTTCCAACTTTGATATTTGCAGTGTAGGATTCACTTGTAAATGCCGACTAAGTAAATGTGGTGAACAGCTTACAAAAGAAAACACTTTCAAGGGTGATATTTGTGTTTTCTTTTGTAAGCTGTTCACCACATTTACTTAGTCGGCATTTACAAGTGAATTCTACACTGCAAATATCAAAGTTGGAAGGCTTTGCTTCTGCAGATAGTATTATATTTTTCTGTACATCCCCTTTCTGGGCACATCCTACATCAGATATGCAAGACTTTTCTCTTTTATAAATATGTTGTGTCTCAGTTCTTAAATTATCATATAGTGTAATTGCTTCATTTTGTAAAGTCAAATTATAATCATTCAGTCACACAAAATTCTGTAGATATTTCTGGACTGTCCACAAAATTCAACGGCTCCTTTTTATGAGCCCATTTTGACTTAGTCTTAATTCCTGCTACTACATCTGCAAAACTAAAATCTTTTTGCCAGCTTATTGTGTCATTCACATAATTTCTTTTGTCTTGTAGTATCATTTCATTAAGATGAACATGTTCAGTAAAGTCCAAGTATTTATTACAGTGTAGCATTTCTACAGGATCACACAAGACATTCTGAAGGTAGTGCAGCTTGCACAAGGGGCCAGAATGCATTTCTGAAAGGTAAAATCACGGAATCAGACAATTTTTAAATACATTGCGTATGATCTTAGTTAAAGTAGAAAGAACTCTATGCCTCTCATCGGGCTGCCAAATTGGTGTCTCCCCCCGACCCCCACCCCCCAACACACACACAGATGTTTTACAACAAACATTAAATACATATATTTAAGATAATGTGTGTGTGTGTGTGTGTATATATATATATATATATAACTAAAGCAGCATTCTATATTTTGAAGACAAAAAGAGTACTTCAGTCATATAGAGCCAATGATGCTTCGATGACGGGTCATTAGTGTGACCCACAATACATAACACCGGAAATTTACCATAGGCAGTCCAGCCTATTAATGATGCAATCACTTCTGTTGTTCCCCTATTATACAGTATAGGTCAGACTACACAAGACAAAGACCTTAATACTGTGTCTAGTAAATGATAGAAGACTAAGAACAGTAAGTACAGGACAGAGGGTAGGTTTTTGGTATTGTATAAACATTTATAACACATAAGGAAGGGAAACCCGAGGCCTGTAAACAGTAAATAAATATTAGACAAACATAAAGGTATGTTTTCAGGCACTCGTAAGAAATAAAGAAGTAGAACACTAGACAACAGAAAAACAACAGACGTGAGTGGCTTACCCAGGACTCGAACCCAGGACCTTCCGTGCGACAACCCCGCCTAGCTATGCAAGTGAATCACACTATCCTCCCTGCCATCTAGGCATCACCAAAAAATGATGCTTCGATGATGGGTCATTAGTGCGACCCGCAAGACATAACACCGGAAATTTACCATGGGCAGTCCAGCCTATTAATGACGCAATCACTTCTGTTGTTCCCCTATTATACAGTATAGGTCAGACTACACAAGACAAAGACCTTAATACTGTGTCTAGTAAATGATAGAAGACTAAGAACAGTAAGTACAGGACAGAGGGTAGGTTTTTGGTATTGTATAAACATTTATAACACATAAGGAAGGGAAACCCGAGGCCTGTAAACAGTAAATAAATATTAGACAAACATAAAGGTATGTTTTCAGGCACTCGTAAGAAATAAAGAAGTAGAACACTAGACAACAGAAAAACAACAGACGTGAGTGGCTTATATACAATACCAAAAAACCATCATTTTTTTGGTGATGCCTAGATGGCAGGGAGGATAGTGTGATTCGCTTGCATAGCTAGGCGGGGTTGTCGCACGGAAGGTCCTGGGTTCGAGTCCTGTGTCTTCTCTCAGGAAGTATGCACTTGTAATATTAAACTTGGTTTTTCAGTTTCCATTCAACTTTGGTAGCTTGTAGCATCTAACTCATTTAGTCCCACTGTTGAGTCAACCCTGTATAATGCCCTCATCCTAGTGACACCTTGTATACTGAGAGTACATACTCCAGTATTTGTTTCTCCTGGCATATGGGGCACTGCACATCACCAGATTTTCCCAGTTTCACAAGGTTTGCAGATAATTGTAGAGGATCATACTCTGATCATACTATGGAGTTGAGATGCCATATATTATTTCATGTCAAGGACCTCTGTAGAGCTCAATTCCATATAGTCCACTGGCTGTTCTGAGTCCGCTGAATTGCTTTCTGCATCATCCAACTTTTCTCTGCTTCTCAGATTTCCCAAATTATCCTTTCTTTGCATTTCTTGTTGCATCTATTGGACCACCAGCAGATATCACCATAGCTTAACCTCTGTCTCTTAGACTGGGGACACTCTGCTCAAATGTATGTTGTCTGAAACTTCTTGTCATTTTAGTTGTTCTCCATGTTTCAGCAACATCACCAATGGACTGCATTGACATCTGAACTGATCATTCTTATTTTTATGTTGGACCCGATTACTTTTGATTTCCATATACTTCCCAAAACAATGAAAGCTTCTCTTGCCTTTTGAATTCTTACTTTGATAACATTGTCTATTCCACCAACTTTGTCTATGCTGCTGCCAATATATATTTAATTAGTTTTACATCCTGTAGGAATAGGTTTCCAAGGATGATTTGGTTATCATTTGTGGCATTTATTCTCATAATTTGTGTCTGTTCTCTTTGTTTTTTTAAGCTCAGTTCCTATGACCTCTCATCGAGTATTCTTATTGCGAGTTATACAGAGCTACAATTAGCCTAATTTCCAATTAACAGAATTATCAAATCTAAGGGACGCAGGCATGGCCTGTGATAGAATCACCCCTAAACATGCTGATTCATCCCCATATGATTATTATTTCAGTCCACTCTGTCCACCTGTTCATAGCTATAGTGTAGTCAGTTTAGTGTTGCTATTTTCATGGACGACATAAAATTTACATTGTCAAGTAAAAGACGACATGTTGTCAATGTCGGACAAAGTGGATAAAAAGCAATTAATTTGTTGAAAAAGGAGGAGTCTGAGAAGAAAATCATCAAAATTGAGGTGTCAGTGAAGTCACACTTTCTGACATTAAAAATAGTTCTTCAGTTCATTTCTTTATTAGAAACTGAAGATGGTAGATCTAGAAGAGAAAAACACAATGAAAAAGGCCAACAAAGACAAAGTAGAAAAGCAATACACAAGTGGTTTATGCATACAAAGATCAGCTGGACAAATGAAAATTTCAAGACCCATTTTATGTGAAAAAGCTCTAATGTTTCATAAAGACTTAATAGTTAAATGTTTTTTTCATGGGTAAAAGTGCTTTCCCCCGATAAACCATTGATCTTAAATTTTGATTATCTGAACAACCCCCAATCACCAATTAATTTGTATAATTGAAGTTCTACTGTATCTGCTTACAGTTATGGGACAGAACCAGGTAAATGGTAAATTCATCAAATTGTTTTATCATAGTATAATGAATTCCATTCTTTGTTGGCTGATGTTGCTGTTTTCGTAATTCAGTCTACAGCCAGTAAGAAGAGAAATAGTGAAAAGAGGCATCACTGCCTCAGTCCTATTCTTATTACAAAACTGTAAGTTATCCCAGTTGAAAAACTCTGAATTTCACATCTTTATATGTTTTCTTAACTAGCTTAGGAAAATTATGTGGGATTTCATAGCGCCTCATTAGTTTCCAAAGTGAATTACCATAATATCATCAAAATTCTTTTAATATTATTAGAAACAATCAGTTGTGGTTGACAAACTGATAATCTATGTCTGTGACAATATGGCTTAGAGATTATAAGAGATGAAACAAAGGATAGGAAACACTGTACAATATTGTGATGTACCATAGGGCTCCTAAGGCAAAAGAGTAAAAGTTGAACATTAGATGTTTTATAGTTGACACATTAAACTATGAATTAATTTCGTTTCAAGGCCTACCTTCATTACATCCACAAGAGTCAGGCTGTTCTTTTTCCATTCCTGACATTTTCAAGGAGATATTATTCTGAATTTGAATTTTAGTACAGCTGTTATCACAATGATTCTGCAATAAATTGTTAACAAAGCACAAATTCAGTAAGTAGAATAGATACATATTCTGCAGTCCATTTATAGCCAATAATAATGAAGTCATGAGTCAAAACAACTTCCTTAGAAAAGACAATGCCATTAAGGGGGGTTCCAGGGGAACCACCTCACCCAGTAGGGAGCTTCATGTGCTACAGGTGATACCCAGCCAACATCAGTACAGGAGACAGTGAGTTGTGGAGAAATATTACCGTCTATGCAACCAGGCATGTTACTTGAATAAGAAGAATTATTATGCCTTTCTTTTATATGCAAACATTTCTACCATCAATAATATGAATGTACACACCAATGTTGCCAATTCAGCTGTGTTGCAGCTATTTCTATCTTATTTAGCTGCACATTTTTACTATCAGCTACCAGTGACAAATCTAGCTAGTTTTTAAATCTTGGCTACTTTTGATGAGATCTAGCAACTTAAAAAACAACAGCAAACTATTGTTTGATCCAAATATGAGTGCATGCTCATTTTAAAATGGAATATAGGTTGGATAGATTGCATCAGATTACTCAGAATAGTTCAGGTTCTGAAGTTCCCATACTCCCAATCTCATTGGTCACTGTAAGTACTTTTCTGGTTATCTTTGCAGGATAAAAGTAAATGTACATCAGCAGCAATGATACCAGAGAAGAGAAATAAAACAGAAACAATGTAAGTATATCAGCAGTTATGCTAACAGAGAAGTGAAATGGTGAAAAGTTAAAGGGATTAATTTAAAGTATGTCAGCAGTTTTGTTATTAGAAAAGTGAAAAATTAAGATAGTATGATTGGGATGCATTTCATTAATTCATCTCTTTTTTTGTTCCCCATGAAGCCTGGAGCCACCACTGCAGCTTGGTCCATTGCAAGAAACCAGCATCAAAACACATGCTCCAGCCACAGTGGTTCCTGTAGCAATATGCTTTACATGATGAGGTTGCCAGTTTTATGCACAATTTCATATTAGTCTCTTCTTATGACATGCCTGAGGGAGAAGTTATATTCTTTCTTTGTCCCCTCAGAGACCCCCAGGAACTATATGGGGTGGGATGTATTGGCTACATGTTATTAATATATGAGCATCGAGCCAGAGCTGACCAAGACCCTACTCCACCTCCAAGTGGTGGTCCTGGAAACAGGCTGCATCACTGCAGTCTGGCTGAGTGAGTAGGGATCGAAGAAGGAAGGCTAACCCAGTCCCAAAAATGCTGTGCTGAAGTTGGATGTGTCGGCCAAAAGGCGCAAATATTGCAGCTTCATTGTAAATGGACACAACACAACCAACGTCCTTTTCAGGATGAACAAAGAAGAAGTAGAATTATTGACATCTGATCTTCAAAAGCAACAGCATTGCATTAAGTTTTGCAATGTGAGAACTGACTAAACGAGAAAGATAATCTGGTCCTGATGAGTGATTTTAGTGGAAGAGAAGGCAGAAAAATAGCATCACGAGAATTCTGCTTTGTAGCGTTCAGTGACACCTTTACAGAACGCAACAGTAAAGGAGAATTAATCAATTTATGAATTGAACATGGGCTAATAATAAACAACACCCTCTTCCATCATCGTCAGAGTCATATTAAAACATGGTACAGATGGAAAAACATTGATCAGGCATCCCATAAGTGATTCCAGAGATACCTCCAGTACCAGTATAGATACAAATGACCAGTTATAATGACCCACATAACACCACAGTTTAAAAAGACAGAGAAGGCAAAGACAGGTATCCATTTTGAATCTGAGAAAATTAGGCGAGGAAAATATTAGAAAAGATATATGCCAAGAAATGACAAAGATCTTTGCGACTCTGCCTGAAGAAATAGTAAATGCAAAAAATGAATGGAACACCTTCAAAGCAGCAAAGATGGAGACACTGAACACAAATGTGGAACACAGAAAAAACGGCAAAGCAAAAGGAAAAGAAACAAACGACATGGTGGATTGATGAAGTCAAGGAACCAATACAAATCAGAAAGAAACTGTATAAGACCTGGCTAAAATCTAAGACACAAGATGATTATATTAAATATCAAATAGCAAGAAGAAGTGCCAAATGAATAATCAAGAAAGCAAAAGAAGTTTCATGGCGTGAATACGGTGAAAAGCTTACAATCATCTGCAAAGAATGCCTGAGATTTTTACAAAAGTATAATAGAAATGAGGGTGAGAGATGAAGGCTTAAATTATACAACGGTCATTAATGATAGAAATGGAACACCAATATTCAATGAAAATAGATGAAAGACTAGATGGAAAGAATACTTCAAAGAACTTCTCAACCCAGCAGGCAGTCAGAGATACCCCAAGGTTTGAGGAATGGTAAGAACCTGATATAATGCCTTGTGAAATCGAAGAAGCTATAAAGAAAAGTCCTCGAAAGAAACCACCAGGCATGGATGCAATACCAGTAGAAGCAATTCAAGCCAACAGCGATACAGCAGTCAAATTGCTGAAAAGAATTTTTACTGTAGCATGGGCAGAAAGAAGTACCCCAGAAGATTAGCAAAATGCCATAATAGTACCAATCTGGAAAAATGAAGGCTAATAAAAGAGAATGCGACATGTACAGTCACAGAGGTATTTCACTACTACGACCCACTGGAAAATAATATGCAAAAATACCTGAGGAAAGAATAAGACCCATTGTCGAACCACAGTTGAGTAGGGCCCATTTGGGATAGGAAAGGAATGGGAGGTACTGATGCTTTGTTCACTTTGAGACAGTTAAGCAAAAGAACAACTGAGTATGTCAGTGATCTAAACATAATATTTGTAGACCGGTTAAAGGCTTCGATAGAAATAAACTTTGGTCAGTACTAGAAGACTATGGAATACAGGGGCAGCTATTAGATAATGTGAGAGCTCTGTACCATGCATGTAAAAGTGTAGTAAGAACAAATATGAAGAATTTGATATAACCACAGGAGTTTGACAAGGCTACATACTATCACCAATACTGTTCAACATATATATATATATATAGACCAAATAACATTAGAAGCTAACCTAGAGGTAAACCGAGAGAATGAAGAAGACAGTGAAGATAAAACCCACTGAATTAGTTACTTTTTGCAAACAATCAAAGTCTAATGTATGAAGATGAAAACAAATTGCAAAAACACACAAATGCACTTAATTCCACCTGTGAAAGATATAAACATGAAGATCAACACATCAAAGACAGAAACTATGAAGATTAGCAGATCACCAGGCCTACTTAACATACGTGTCGACAGCATCAGGCTGATGCAGGTTCTAGAGTTCTAATTCCTAGGAAGCCTTTTTCTGAAAATGGAAAACTTGACAAAGAAATTGAAATAAAAAGGCCAGTGCATTGACTTACCAACTGTCATGACTACTCAAACATCAGAATATCAGTATGAAAACTAAATGACAACTGATAATGAGTATTATCCTACCAGCTCTTTGCTATAAGAGTCAAACATGGTCACTGACCAAAGCAAAGGAAGGGAACTCATATTCTGTGAGATGAAATGCTTAAAAAAAGCAATTAATGTTACCAGACAGAATGAGAAATGACGACATCAGAAGAATGGTGGGAACTACATCTTGCATTAAGTACATAAGAGACAGAGAAAATCAGGTGGTCTGGCCATCTCATGAGATTGGAGCCCTATAAATTACAAACTCGCCTACAACACTATAAGATCTGAGTTCAGAGCATGAGGAAGACCAAGAGGCAGATGGACAGATAAAATCACAGACATCCTATAAAAACGTGGGCTTACAGCAGCCAAGGTGACTGTAGCAGTGTGTCTCCCTTGATCTGCCGTAGTGTGAGGAGTTATTGTGATTTTATTTTCCACAGACCCCATTCTTTTTCTCCCTGTAATTTTGTCCTGTAAGTAACTGAGTTTAGTATTCTTCTCTTGGTAATTAATTGCGTTTTCAGGAGGGATGACTGTCGATTTTATTTGAAGATTTGCACCAGTCTTCCGTTCTCTAAAGTAATTGCGATCACTTAGGCTTTTCTTTGTAAAATAATCGCGGGCATTTCATTGTATTAGGCGGGGTGGAAATTTTCCGACGTTAATAACCCCTACCCGATAAATCGATGGGTGGGTGTTGAACCTCTACCCAAGTACGTAAAATCAGGCACTACGACAAATCAAAATTAATTTTGCTCACACCAACGGTGGTAAAATTATCTCACATGACGCAAGAAAGATGCGTGCGATCAGAATGAATATGACTCATGAGGTTGCTTACAATCTAATTGGCCGGGGTCAATTATTAACAAATTCCGGCAATATTATTGGTTCCAGAGAGATGACAAGCGATGACGTACAGCGTGGGTTATAGTGTTCTTTTTTATGATATATACCCGCGTCTAGTCATTAGGGGGTATCTTTGTCTCCAGAATTATCAGCCGTGAAATCTAAGTCATATTCGTCTGCTCTTAAGTGAGAAATTCGAGATTGGGTATGTCTATATTTTAATTAGCGTCGTACTTAAAGTTCATTTCTTAATAGAATCTTAGCCCGATAAAGTAAAGTTTCTTTGGGAAGTTAACTAAAATTTTATAAACGAAAGTGCCATCAATTGCTATCTTAGAAAAATAATAAAAATGTAAGTGTGCAAATAAAAATTTTTCTATGATTAGCTAGTACTATCTTTGGTTGGTGTAGAGGGGTTGAGATATTGTGTGTCAAGGCTTTGGAGGTAGTAAGTGTATTAGGTTAAGTCCTTAGGATATATATATATATATATACTGTAATTGTGAGATCTGATATATAGCAGGGTAAATACGCTTGTGAAATTAATTTTATAAGGTTAAGCGAGGAAGGTGGTTGAAGTAACAAGAAGAGACATGGTACGCAACCAGACGATATGACAAGGCCTTAAATCCCACCCCCTGCAGACCCAAGTAGAACAGTCCCAACTAAGATGGTTTGACCATGTCTGCAGAATGGGAGAAGATCGGCTACCATGACAAGCATGGGAAACAAAGAGCCAAGGATCCAGACCCCCAGGACGACCCAGAGTCCGCTGGGAGGACAACATTAGACAACCTTTGAAGTACCGAGGACTAGAATGGAACCAGGCCAGGAGGAAGACAGCCGATAGGATAGTCTGGCGCTCTCTCTTCCAAACCTCTACACCTCACGGTAGAAGGGGAACGACTAAGTAAGTAAGTAAGGTTAAGTCCTTAGGCTATATCAATACTCCCTTTGCCACCTTGTCCTCTCTGGCTGCGGTGCCATGAAGGGCGGTCGGGTTGATCAGACTGTTTACTGTGGTTGGGGTACTTGTTTTTGTAGAACTTGGATTTTTCAGGAGGGGGGGTTTTGAGGTCCAGTTTCTCTGTGGTTATTCTGGTTAGAAGCATGAGAAGCATGAGAAGATTGGTCTAGATTATTCTTTCGAAAATGTTCTTCTGTCGGTTTACGTTTTGTGGCCGGCAGTTCAGCCAGCGTACTGCGATATCGCTCAGACTTTTCCAAAATGTCTTCAAGCTTTTCTGCACCTTGCTCAGCTAAAAATCTTCGGGTGTCCGCAGACAAAGTGTTCTTTATTTGTTCTGTTAAAACAAATTCCTCAAGACCTTCATAGGTAGAGGGGAGCTGCGAGAGCTCAAGGCACTTTGTCAAGTATCCCTTTAGACGGGAAGAGAACTGCTGAAAAGTTTCAGAGCTCTCCTTCCTGCTGTTGCGAAACAGTTGCAAAAATTTGCGAGCATTCATTTCAATGCGCTCCAGTAACGCTTTCTTCAAGATGTCATAATTGTCTTGTTGGCTGCTCTCCAGTTTGGCGTAAACATCATACGCAGAACTTTTCAAAGCCTGGGAAAGCTTCATATTCCAACGCGACCTCTCTAAACCGTACAGAGTTGCAATTTTCTCAAATTTTTCTAGATACGTGTCAATCTTCTCATTAGGACAAGAGAAAGATTCTAGCGGAAAAGATATAGCAGTGAGATGAGTAGATTAAGTGATTGATTGATCAGTTAAGGAAGAATGAGGAGAAGATTCTCCATTGCTGGAGGTAGAGGCAGCACCACGGCTTTGAACCTCTAGAGCTTTAAGTGCCAGGTCATGCTGTCGTCGTTGCTCATTTTCTCTTTCCTCGTGCTGTCTCTTCTTCTCTCTTTCCTCCCTCTCCTTCTCTCTTTCCTCATGCTGTCTCTCCTTCTCTCTTTCGTTTGCCCAACGGATTTCCATTTCTTCATCCATCTTCCTCTGCTCTTTAGCTTCGGCTGCTTTTCTCTCCGCCACTTTTTCTTTCTGCTCCGCATCATATCTGTCAAGTTCTTCGTTGACAAACACTTTCGCTTCTTCTCCTTGTAATCCCTCTTCCTTTGCTTCCTGTCTGAGCATCTGCCTAAGTTTCGCCCTCTCTGCCATTGCAAATAGGTGACTGAGACTTAGACGAGAAAGAGATAAGAAAAAGGATACACTGGTTCCTACCACTCACGAGAAAATACCAAAATAAAAAAAGATGATATACTTTAACCTGGGATACCTCCTCCTATAATATAGTATCTAACTATCGCTGCTATTAACCGGCAATAAAGCACCTAATGCAGACGACCTCGACACACCTTCCCCATCCCACACCTATGTCTCCTGGTATGTAATAGTGGGTAGGGGGGTATGAAAAA